>PVIA01001558.1:0-264854 GCA_004024845.1 Tonatia bakeri | reverse complement strand
AAAAGCAGTTAGTTACCTATAAAGGAGTTCCCATAACACTGTCAGCTGATTTCTCAAAAGAAACTTTGCAGGCTGAAAGGGATTGGCAAGAAACAGTCAAAGTCATGCAAAGCAGGGACCTATAGCCAGGACTGCTTTACCCAGCAAAGCTATCATTTAGAATTGAAGGGCCTGTAAAGAGCTTCCCAGACAAGAAAAACTAAAGGAGTCCATCATCATCAAGCCATTATTATATGAAACATTAAAGGATCTTATTTAAGAAAAAGAAGATGATCAAAACTATGAACAATAAAATGATAATAAAAACATATCTATCAATGATTGAATCTAAAAAACAAACTAAGCAAACAAGCGGAACAGAAACAAAAACATACATGCAGAAATGTTTTGATGGTTGCCAGAGGGCACAGAGGGTCTGGGGGAAAGAGTGAAGAGGTGAAGGGATTAAGAAGTACAAATTGGTAGTTATAGAATAACCACGGGGTTGTAAAGTAAGTATAGGAAATGCAGTAGCCAAAGAATTTACATGCATGACCCATGGACATGAACGAACGTGTGGGGACTGCCTGAGAGAGTGGAGGGTGCTGGGTGGAGAGGAGCAAAGGGAGAGAAACTGGGACTTTAATAACATAATCATTAAAAAATAATTAAAAATAAAATAAAAACATTTAAAAATTGCTGTCTAAAGAAAAAGAAAAACTAGCACAAGTAGCAAAAATTTTAAATGTTTAACCAAAAAAGCCCAAAGAGAAATGCAGTTGCAATAATGATAATCTAATAATCAAATAACTATATACAATAACTTTTAACTTCAATTTAATAAATCAGAGGAATGACTTTTTTATTTTTTTAATATGTATTTTCTTCTGTTTTGTTTAAAGATTTTATTTATTTTTAGACAGAGGGCCAGGGAGGGAAAGAAACATCAATGTGTGGTTGCCTCTTGTGTGCCCTCCACTGGGGACCTGGTCCACAACCCAGGCATGTGCCCTGACTGGGAATCAAACTAGTGACCCTTTGGTTTGCAGGCCAGTGCTCAATCCACTGAGCCACACCAACCAGGGCCAGAGCAATGACTTTTAAAAAGTCAAACTTTTTCATAAACAGGTACAAGTCTGGAAATTTTATACATGCATTCCTGCTAAATTACTCTTTTTGTTTGGATTTTTATCATACCTTTCTCCAAACAGCTTATTCTTAATTTTTAAAAAATCAAACATCCACTAGGTTTAATGATTAGGCTGTCAAATAAAACTGTTTTTTAAAAACACTTCTAAGTCATATTCTCTTTCTGAGGGAGTAAACAACAGAAATAAAAAATCAAAAGGTCTGTCATCTCACAATCCTGAGAAAACATCCCTTTTATGATCAGATGTTTTTATTTTGCTTTGTTTTCTTTTTTGTTGTTTTGTCTTATTATCTGAGAATTTTGGTAAAGCAAAATCAAAAGGCTTACACTAAGAGAAAAAAAACATATCCTTTTAGAACAATTTGTTTTAATCAGGAGACTAACTCTACTGTATGCTACTGGTAACTTTTCTCCATTTATTACCAGTTTTCAAAATGAGAGTAGTTTAAATAAGATGGAGAAAATACGAACTACCACCATCCCTCCAAACAAAGCCCAGTAAAGACCAAGGTATAACTGAAAAAAACTCAGTGTAATGCCAGTAAAGTTTTTCATTTTTAAGTCTGCTTACAACTGAAGGATCCGCTACATAGCAATCATCTCTAATAATGAAAGACTACTCTTCAGAATCTAAAATGTGTACAAATACAAGTCAGAAGAATTGAAACCAAGGGTCTTTATGACTTTGATTAAATTTAAGTCCTAGCTCTAAAAATTATATTGCTCTCTCCTTCTAGAGACCTAGCCCTTTCCCTGGATAATCAGCAACCCCTGAGGAACCCCAGACCTGACTGATGATCACAAGATCTGGCCTCTGGCAGGCTAAAGATAACATCTTGACCTAAGTTTTGTTCCAGCTCCCGAGCCCTAATGTGGAACCACCCCCTGGCTACTTTCCCATGAGACTAGACAGAAAACACCAGAAGAGACCTCAGAACTGTTCTCAACATCTGAAGAAATGATTTACTACTCTTACCACACTTCTGAACAACCAGCTCCCAGCATGACCCTGAGCCTCCTAGCCCATGGTGTCTTGTGATTTGGCCCTGTATGATCTGTAACCTACATGCCATCATCAGGGAGCTCCAGCTTTTGATCATTAGCTTCCTGTTCTCCTGAATGGGGCCATTCATAATAAAATAGCCAATATTTCTCCACCGCAGTTCTCGGTGTCTAATGTTTGGCTCTGCTGGCACCGGGTGGTCTAACTCTTTCAGTACTATAACAGAATCTTTGTTAAACTTTTCAAGAGCCCACCAATATGCAATACTTTAGCCGTGGGGGGAGGGGGGTGGGGATGTACTAAGGGAAAAAAATACAATTTTGCTACTTATAAAACAAGTTCCGTATGACCTCTTTGAACATCATAAAAGGCAAGAATTTGAACATAAAGTATAACTTTGAATTAATCTAGGTTTTTCCATATCTGTGTTCACGAGACAGATTTATAGACAAATTCAAAAAATAAAAATGGCTACCAAGCCATAGGCATTTTGAAGTTTCTAAAGAAAAACTCAGATGTTCAACTCCAGAAATAGCTTTATATTATAAAATTGAGCAGGTACCTGGGATGGCACTGGTTTTTCAGCATTCTCTGAGTTCTCTCCTTTTGAGTGATCTGTCAGTTTCTGCATGTACTCATTCACTGCCTGACAGTTAGGGTATGACGGTACATTTCTGGCAGAAGACACTTCCGTAGCTCCCATGATGTCTACTTGGGAGGAAATGGCATTGTCTCTTGCGGCCTGAACATTTTCCACATTCACTTTGGTAGCTACAGGCAGATCATTTTCTACAAGAGCATTCTCAAATACTTCTCCTTGGCTGTCAAGGGTTTCAGTGACAGGGCTGATGGCAGTGCTTGGCTGGTTTTCTGCCTGGGATTCTGACAAGGTCACACCTAATGGGCAACAGTGACTGTCTGATATAATCACATGGTCTTCTTTGTCAGTCATAGTAATCAGGAGCTGGCTGCACTGGTTGCATCTTTCTGGCACTGGCTTCAGATCCTGGGAAGGGAGGCATTGTACAAGTGCTAAGCTGTGGAACGCGCCACAGGCAACTTGTAGCACTACACGCCCAGCAAGATGTTCCACCTTTTGTGGCTTTGTCACGGGGAAGGTAGTGGTAATGAGGCCCAACTGACAACCGGTACCCCATGCCCAAATCTCTCTGCTTATTGACAATGCCAGAGTGTGCTCCTCGCCACATGCCAACTGCAAAATCCTGACTGCTAACAAGGGACTGGTGTCAGAATCAGAAATGCTGACAGGATTAGGTTCTGGAACACACGGCTGGTTAGCTACCGCACACTGGCCAGCAGAGTTCTCTCCCCACATGTATACTATGCCACTTTCTGTCACTGCTCCACTGTGGAAACTCCCTGCTGCCACGGTAACAACATATTGCCCAACCAGGGCATTTTCTAGAATGGGGCTACTTGGACAAATTTCTGCTGGTTCACTTCTCCAGGGAAGATTCCCAAAGCTGTAGACTGCACCATCTGAAAGTTAAAACAAAAAGAAAAAAAATGTTGGGAAAAGGAGTTAGTGAACTAACTAGAAATTTTATCAGCAAACTTTTAATCCCCTCTAGGTTTAACAAAATAGGATTTTTTTTTTAAATTAAGCACAGTGCAGAGATTAGGTTCAAGCATATAATATTCCAAATTTATTCATCTTTTAATAAATAACATCTTTTAACATTCTGAAATATAGTGAGAATTTCTACAAATTATAGAATGCCACTTTCAAATGAAGGGTATTACTCCTTTCCTTCAGCTTCATCCTACAAACTCTAGCAGTGATTATAGGCTAATACCAAAGCAGAGTCCAACCGTTCAAAGACAAAATGATCCCGATATGATAAAATAAACAGAAGATAGTATTTGTTAATCATAAGACACATTTGTTAATATCTACAACATGCACTACTACTCAATAAGTGAGAGCAGCAGAAAATTTATGCAATGGCATAAAAATATTAAGAGATTCATTTTGGCCAAAATTAAGAAATTAGCTTTATACCTCCAGGTTATATAGCAAGTAGCAGTGTTAACAAGATGTGGCTGTCTTCAGGTTGTACCACACGATGTGTAATTTTTAATGCTATATATAATATACAGTCATCTGCTGCTTAACAACAGGAATACATTCTGAGAAATTTGTCGGGCAATTTTGAAAAAATAGTGAATTAGTGAAGTGTCCTCACTGAATTATGAGCTAATGGTCAAATTAAATAGAGACAAAGAAACTTGAAAATTTCTAGCATTCAATTAGTACCATTTTCTTACCAAAAAAAGAGATAGCACTGGAGATTTTTTTTCCATTTCAAACTACACACTTCTGTCAGGTAAGATTTTTTCAAACTTTGACACTTAAAACCAGAACAGTAAAATTTCAACACAAACAGTGGTGGCTGTCCATTTTTTAAAAGTTTTCCCTCAGTTGTCCCAGCCTTTTAGGCATGATTCTACATATTTAAAGATATTATGTTCTTGAAGGTTCCTAAATATTTTACTGAAGGGCTAATAAAACAATAACAGAATTCCACCTATATATGCTTAAGAACTATATATTTTAAGCCCATAGGCAGGTATTAAATATAGTTCACATTTTTAAAATAAGGCTTTTGTCAAACTCTAGCTTAATATAATATTATATATTATTATAAGAAAAGTTATTTAATAATTAAAAAGTTTTAAAAATTCATGTTAAGACCAAGGTCAGATTTAAGCTTTATTTCCTAGAATTTGTCTTCACTTGATGTCTCCAAGGAAAATACCAAAGCATCATTGAATACTTAATAAATGCTTACAGAGCAGAAATTTATAAATTTGTGAAGTTGGTGGCAGTTCTGGCCCAAATCAAATTCACCACAATTGAGTTGGTAAACTGCCATTAAAATTAAAGACAACTTTCTATATAAATTTTAGTCGATATGTCTATCTGTTAGAGACTTATAGATTTTATTATTAGCAGTTCCTATGAGCTGTTATTTATACCTGGAAAAACTATTGAGACAGTATAACCAAGTGGCTCAAAAAGCATGCTTTGAAATTAAGACGCTGGGTTCTAGTCCCAACTCTGACACTCTAATATATAGTTAGCTGTGATTAATTATTTAACCTCCCTGACCTTCAGCCTCCTCATCTGTGAAGTGGGAATAATAATAATAGCTAATGAAGACTCAAAGAGATAATACATATAAAGTGCTTAGTGCAGTGGATGGCACATAAAATTGTTTAACAGACATTAGCTACTATTAGTATTATTATTCTGGTACATTTAATGAACAAAGGTATAGCAAAAGAGTCTCTGGATAGGTAATGTTGCAAAAAAGTTCATTTTTCATGTACTTATTACTATAAAATTAAAAAACGATCCTTCTCCCTTTTATTCTTATTATGATATATCTTAAATATAAAAACTAATCAGATTTCTGATAAAGGGAATAAGAACACATTTCAAAAACAAAAAGAATATAAGCTCCAGCAAAGTTCATTACAAACACCCATCCAGTAACTCTCTTACCTGCTCTTAAACACTCAGGCATTTGTTAAGTTTCAGACAGTATTTGTTAAGCCATTCTTTTCAATACCTTCGGTCAGAAGAACTCCATGTTTCACTCCAAGGGCTGCTTGAAGAACTGTCTTTTCTCCCCAGCCTGACAGTCTCTCTGGTGTTACAGAACAGGATCCTGCCTGCCAAACATGGACCAGGCCTCTTTCTTTGGATCCTTCTGCCTCTGTTGAGCTACAAACATCAAGAAAAATTGATTAAACATTCCTGCAATTCAGAGTTGTATCTTTTGTTCTTAATTATTTTCCTGAGATTTGTAACTTTTACCAGCTCAATAGGAGACCAGGTCAGATAATTTAGCACCTATTTTATGCTTTGGTTATGACACAGGACTGGAGATAAAACTAGTTATATAAACAGTGATGATCTAAACCCATGTATTATTTATCTCTATCTAAAAAGCAAATAAAACCTGGATTATTTTTTGAAGTTTTATGATTTAGTAACATAAAAAGAATCTAAATTTTCAATATGTCAATTCCTTGTTTAGATATTAAAATTATAACATGGCCCAAGTTGAAATCTTATTTTAAAATTTAGTTTTAAATGTGGTAAAAAAGTATTTGATGAGAAAGATAGAAGCAATAGGGATCCATATTTCACTTTATACTGAGTTTAGTGTATAATTGCTATTACAATTTTTTAAGTTTAATCTTTATTGTATGTTTTTCCATTACATTTAATCCCTTTATACTCCCCTCACCCATTACAATTTTTAAGAACCAAATTTATAACAGGTACCAATAAAATCCTTCATATTCTTCTCATGTTCTAGCCAAAGAATTCTATCTATCCATCTAATAACTCTGGTTCAAAGAACACGAAACACACAGCTGCATAACAATGACCACATCCTAACTGCCAGCCCTTCTAAGAAAAGGGCATATTAAGATAGCCTGGGTTTCCGTTATATAAAGTTTTTCTATGTGTTACCACTGACAGTACATTTTTTTCATATTCTTTGTTATAGAACACTGATGCCAATATTTTAATAAGAAACAGAAACTTTTTTGGTTTTCCTTATTTCATAATACCTAGTAACTTTTGCTAAATAATGTTTCTCTAAATTATAATTAGACATACCATGGTTTCATGGAAGGGAGGCCACAAACTTAATCTTTCTTTTACCCATGACTAATTTTCTAAAGATAGCAGATGATTACAATTAATAAGGCTATTTCTAAAAACCTGAAATTATTTGTGAGAAGAAATTTTCACAAAGGCTTTATAATGGAATGAAGATGTTGTGTGCCTTGTATAAGCATAAGAAAGGAACTAGCAACAAAGCTGATCACTAATCGGCTTTATTATAATATCTTTCTCCCTTTACCAATCAACACAAATATCACTCACTATTCCTGCTTAATAACTATCAACAAGAAAATTAAAGTGAAAAGAAGCTACACATTGTGTGGAATTGTTTGTTGTGCTTTCCTAGAAAGATGGGGAAAAAAGAAAAAAATGGTTTTACCTTCTCTTCTTTGAGTCCATGGGTCAGTGGAAGCACTCCATCACCAAATCATTTCCCCTTTACAGTAATTAAAGACCTAAATGGTAACACACAAAGAACAGTAAAAGAACACTGTGCTATTTTATCCCACAGATTTAAAAAAGAAGAAAAAAAAAAAGGAAGCCCTCTGACAAGTGCACATTCACTGGGCAATAAATATGCAGTGAAACTATTTAAACTATTTCGTATCTTGCCTGCCAAGGAGGAATATCTAGACTGAGCCTGTCCACTGAGCTTATTAAAATGCCTGTTGATTGTCCAAAGTAACATCAAAGGAATTAAGTTGTACTTTGTCAGGCAATAAACTTTAGTTTGTTTTTTATTATAAAGAAGGCAGTTCAATCTGAAAACTCAATGTGTTAAGTTCATTTCATAAACATTGAGGTTACTTTTTAAATGCTCTGGAACACATGGACATTTAAATACCAATTAAGTAAAAATTCCTAAAATCTCTTTAGTAATGTATCAGATTTAAGTAGTTTTAATTTGTATTTTTCAGAATGCAGTAAAAAAAATGACATTATTAAAACAGGAAGTTTTTCATTTATGAGAACTAGCAATATTTTCCTAAAATCAACCTCAATTCAAAACCATAATCCAAAGGGAAGAGTGAAATATGTATTCAAATTAACCCCCAAACAGAAAGGAGCTATATAAAAATTATGGTGCAAATATCATGACCCATCAGTTCAGAAATGAAATATTTAATAAAGAGATAGAAATATAAACAGGCAGACAGAAATGCTCAATGCATTTCAACTAAGAAATTTTCACATTTAAGGGCAAAAAAACTCATGAAAATAAAGGCAGTGAGGGGTTTTTTTGTGTGAACTACAAAAATACTGGGGCCAAATGTATGATATTTCTGTAGAAGATGTGGCATGGTCACTGCGCTCTGGAAACAGCCCATACCAGCAGGAGTGATGTACGGTCCATCTGTTGACTCCAGGTTGCCTGTGAATTCTTACAGTTTCCCATCTGTATACCTGGAGGAAATTACTCTCTACCTAATATTCATCTTAGAATTACTTTGAATCATTCAAAGTTGGATGAAGGGTACTACGTAAACAAAAGATATATCTGAATAGATTAATTTGATAAATATGATTAAGTGACATTATGTGTGATAGTGATTAACTTCATGTAAAATGTACAGTTCATGGTATACAGAGAAATTCTGAAGCCATGTCTATCCTGTGCTTATCTATCAGAGATCACGAAGTAACTGTTCCCTTGATTCGAGTTAAACAATACCCAGCAGAAACCTGAGAACTCCTCTGCCAGGGTGTGGAAGTGCCGGAGCAAGCTTTACAACTGATTAACTGTATGTAAATAGAATTTTGTCCTACCGCCTGACATTAAAAAATGTTTAGAATCTTTTGGGAAAATGCATAAAACAGTTAAACTCTCTTCTCTTTTAGTGCCCTATTTTGAATACAGTTTTTTTTAAGGGGGATTTCACCTTACAGCATATGATTTATCACTACCACTCATTTTTTCAAATCCAAAGGGAATTAAAACTCTCCAAAATATTTTACAACTTTCTTTTGTTACTATATATAGTAGGCACAATAACTATCCCAAAGATGCCTTTATCCTAAGGCCCGAAATTTGTGAGTATGTTAGGTTATATCGCAAAGGGAAGTTAAGGTTGTTAGTCGGCTGACCTTGAGATAGGAATATTATCCTGGTTATCCAGGTGGACCCAATGTAATTACAAGAGTCCTTAAAAGTGGAAGAGGGAGGCAGAAGGAGAGAAAGAGATGTGATGATGGAAACAGGGTTAGATGGAAATAGGACACAAGAGCTGTGTACAAACAGTCAGAAAATATGGGGTCCTCTCGTGCCTTGCGTGGCCTTTCCAGAGATCAATGACATCTGTGAAATGAGCAAAACAGACTAGCATCTCCTCCAGGTATTATGATCTATGAGCCACAGAACAAAGCCAGCTTCATTTTTAAAGCAAACCACTCTAATATTTCAAATTATTATCTTTAAGAGTGAAATGTAAAGTAATTAAACTTTCAGATGGCCCTTTAACACAAAAAGCCAACCTTGATTCTTAAAGAATTGACTCCACTTTGAGATCCCACTGGTACACACCCTACTGCTACATTTAACTGAAAAATAAGCCACCTCATACACCCAGAAGATATATACGGTTTTAACCCCATGATCTGGGAGTGTCCTAAAAAAAAAAACAAATCTAGTATAGATGTCCTAATTATTGCTAGAAAGAAAGCTACAAACCATGCACAAGTCTATAATTCCTTAAACAGAAATCCAAAACACTCTGAAAGCTAAAAGGTTTTTTTTTTTTTTTTCATAACTCTTTTGGTGGTAAAATTTAATCTGACCTGAACTCATCTGATAGCAAAACCTGATCTGAACTAATATGAGGTTATTTAATGTTGACCCCTGTAGTGTGAATAGTCATATATTTTGCTGCAGAAATATTAATATGATTATGAAATAGTACCAAAGGTCCCACGGGAAGGGGGGGTCATGCACCTTATTAAGGGGGAGTTATATGTGGCTTATGCACCTTATTAAAAAGATTTAAAAAATCTGAATTTCAAAACATATCCTGCCTCAAAGGTTTTAAGAAAGGAACTAGGAACCTGTATTTTAAAATAACAACTATTGTTTTTGGTAGGGGTCCCAAACTTTCAGCTATTTTATACTTCAATTAGTTTCTTTTACATACTTTTAACATCAACTTCATCTTGGAGAGTACAACAGGAAGTTGCATTGCTTACAAGACATTTTATAAGTGCTTTAATGATTTATTTTAATGGTGACAATGTACATTTGTTTCAAAAGTTTTACAACATTTCTATGGTAAACATACTTATGTAGAGTGTCCAAATTAATTTTGCAAGACTATCCTATACTTATTTGAATCATCTTCTCAGTGGAAAAAGGAGGCCTGAGCTTTTTAATTTCAGACAAGGCCTCCAATTTGGTGGGAAGAGTTAAAAGGTGTTTGTTTTGTCCTAGAACCACTAAGACCTGTGATGTATTTATTAGACATAGGTAGGGGATAAAGGAAAAAGGGGTATCAAAAATTATCTCTAGCTCTGGCTGGTATGGCTCAGTGAATTGAGTGCACGCCTGCAAACATAAAGGTCATTGGTTTGATTCCTGGTCAGGGCACATGCCTGGGTTGCAGGCCAGGTTCCCGGCGAGGGGCATGTGAGAGGCAACCAATCAGTGTTTCTCTCCCTCTTTCTCCTTCCCATCTCTGCTCTCTAAAAATAAATAAATATATATTTTAAATGATGTCTAGGTTCTTCCTTGAACAACTATGTTTTTTAAGTTGATTTTAGAGAGAGAGGAAAGGAGGGAGAGGGAGACAGACATCCATTTGTTGTTCCACTTATGCATTCATTGGTTGATTCTTGCATTTGTCCTGACTGGAGATTGAACTCTCAGTCTTGGTGTATACAGATGACACTGTAACCAATTGAGCTACCCCAGCCAGGGCTCTGGCTTGTGCAACTCTATGTTGGTGATAACATTTACTAAAATGGGGAAGAGTGAAAGGGAGAGCCTTCTGAAGTGGGTATTAAGATTCTAGTAAGATAATTTTTTTTATGTTATGTTTAAGATGCGTGTGAGAAATCCAAGAGTATATATCAATTGAGCAGATGAATATATGGGTATGGAGTTCAGACAAAAAGGTTTCAGCTACAGATATAAACTTGGGAAGGCATGGGAATAATATTTGAAATAAAGACAAGGGACAATATCATTGAACTGTGTATTATGAGAAAGGAAAGACAACGGTCAAACTGTGAGGAGCTCCTGAACTTAAGCTGGACAGGATGAGGAATAAGGCAACAGAGTTGAAGTGAGGAGAGGCCTGAGAGACGGAAGAAACATGAGCCTGGTGCGGGCACAGAAGTAAAGCAGAGAGTGTTTCCAGCAGCAAGGACTGGTCAATTAGGTCAATGCAGCTGGGATCTCACAGAACGTGAACTGAAAAGTGCCCACTGGGTATGTCAACACAGATACCACTGCTGAGCATGGACACAGTGTCAGCGTATGTGAGAGGACTGAAATCAGATTCGAGTAGGATGACTATACATGAGAGGAAAGGACATGAAATTAAAGTTCGTGTTATTGATTCTTGCAAAAAATGTTGTTGAAATGGCAAACAGAGAAATGAAGCAATAGCTGTGATGTGAAGATCAAAGGTAGGTTTTTTTATGTGTTTTGGGAGGAAATAATCTAACATGTTTGCAGGACAATGACACTGATCCTAGATTCAAGGAAGGTCAGGACAGAAGGCAGAACCAAGTCCTGGATGAAGTGAAACAGAAACATGTGTCATGGGATTGCTCTTTCACAAGAGGAAGGATCTACACTTTAAAAAGAAAGGAAATAGCCGTGGCTGGTGTGGCTCAGTAGATTGAGTGCCAACCTGAGAACCAAAGGGTTGCTGGTTCAACTCCCAGTCAGGGCACATGCCTGGGTTGCAGGCCAGGTCTCCAGTTGGGGATGCATGAGAGGCAACCGCACACTGATGTTTTTCTCCCTCTTTCTCCCTCCCTTCCCCTCTCTCTAAAACCTGAGAACCAAAGGGTTGCTGGTTCAACTCCCAGTCAGGGCACATGCCTGGGTTGCAGGCCAGGTCTCCAGTTGGGGATGCATGAGAGGCAACCGTACACTG
Organism: Tonatia bakeri; assembly: GCA_004024845.1. NCBI lineage: Eukaryota > Metazoa > Chordata > Mammalia > Chiroptera > Phyllostomidae > Tonatia > Tonatia bakeri. The sequence continues at coordinate 252,960 of PVIA01001558.1, read as the reverse complement.
ATGTTTTTCTCCCTCTTTCTCCCTCCCTTCCCCTCTCTCTAAAAATAAATAAAATCTTAAAAAAGGAAGGAAGGAAGGAAGGAAGGAAGGAAGGAAGGAAGGAAGGAAGGAAGGAAGGAAGGAAGGAAGGAAGGAAACAGCAGGTGAAGGTAGGTATAGGCAGTGTTACAGATTTTGTGGTAGGAGGATAACAGTCCCACAAGATGACACCTGTAAGTGACTAGGACTTTACAGCAGGTGTGCTACGTACTCGAATCTCACTCCTGGCTCCATTCATCCTGTTTCTTTATGTTGCCATATTTATACATTTTTATAAACTGCCTTAACTTTTTTTTAGGACAAGAGGGAATCTAAATAATTTTTAAATGGGAAGAGAAAAGTGTTATTAGACTATTATCCCAAATGCAAAGAGAAAATTAAGTCATGCAGGAGTCTATAAACTCATCTCTAATAAACTATGTTCTCTGGACAAAGTCCTTTTGCCTTAATAATTTAGTGAAAGGTAAATTTTGCAAGTCATAAATAAATGAACTCTCAAATGTTTAAATTTCAACAGCTAAAACCACATGTATTTTTTACACCTACTATGTTCCAGCTTTGCTAATCTAAAACTGTCATAGAAGCCAAAAAATATCTTATTCCCTATTATATCCCAGCTACGTAACAGTCTTGATATATCTCAGGTACTCAATACACACCTGTAGACAGACTAAGCCTGTGTAAAGAAACAAGCGCCTGCTCTGAAAGAGTCTACATGCTAGTACGCCGTCTTTCTGCCTACAAGAACGACTCTCTGTAAAGCGGACTACCCTCAATACACAGAAAGCTAACATACACTCGCAAAGTTGGGCCCTTCCAGTCTTATTCTCCTGTCTCACTTACTGGTTTAAAACAGGTGTGTTGGGGGGGTGGGGCGAGTAAAAAAAAAACAAAACAAAACAAAAAACAGGTGTGTTGGTTAAAATAGTAAAATACTAGCAATAATTGTAGTTACAAAAGTAGTGATGAGTGTTTTGAATAGCAAAACATTAAGATATAAAGACAATAAAAATAATAGAGAAGCAAACTGCATCATAATGCCCTGCAAAAAAAATTGGACATAGAGTGAATCCAATATGAAATTAGTACAGATCATATGTGATCATTTACACTCTATTTTTAAAGTTTGACTACGTTTTATTGCAATGTAGTAAACTGGAGTTTATACCGGGAATGTGGTAAAAAATAATTTAAGACATTATGGTATTCTACACATGGTATGGGCTTAACAAATGTTTGGTTTTAGAGGCTCAGGCAATATGTTTACACACAGGTTAAGGCAACTTTTGACTCAACCACCTGATTTACAAGTAATCTAAACACCAACAACTGCTATTTCCTGCATATCCTGTCACCAAAGCCTCTATCAACACCCTGAAGGTCAAGAAACACTCACCTTGCAGTGAAGCCTTGAAAAACCAATCACCATCCAAGGTCAAGGCCACTTCAAATTTCAGTCCTTTCAGACTTAACTGATGCAGTAGAAACACTGCCTGACAACACTACAGAAATTCACCAACCTCTTAAATCCTGACCTAGATAGAGTTCAGTGATTCAGAAAATTAATGCACTGAATAATAAAGTCAGTAGGCTGGCTGAAAAGACTTGTTATTTACAATGTTGTTATTAATGAGATATTGCACTAAGCCATTGATTCAAAATATATTATATACTCCTAGAGGTCAGAAACTATGACTTATCGGTATACTCTTGTACCCACAGCAACCACCTAGGTACAAGCTGAGTAATCCGTGGAAGACAGACTTTGATCTTAGGTTCCAATCCACAGACTTCCAAACGATATAGTAGATTTCTAGTGCTTGTAATAAAAGTCAATATTAGACACAAAAGGAAAGTGTCATCTCATAATAGAAACTCTCATACATAATTTGTTAATGGTATTTCCTACAAATAAAGACACTTTTATTTCATGTCACTTCACAAATGTTAGACACGCAGGAAAGAATAGTCCCTTTCTCCTTATTGTCTCCTCATGGAGACAGTTTTTGGTGTAATCAGGGACACCAATCTTTTATAAGGCCTAATAATTTCACCTTGAAAATTACTAAAACAATACTCTAAAATGAATATTACCCAAGGAGGACCTGGTAAACATGGGTGGAAGGTAAACATAAATGCTCAGCAATGCCCATTAAGATCCTTTTTGTACCCACTGCATATTTTAAAAGTACATTTTTTTCAGATTACTAAAATTCCCATGAAACATGTTGGTGGATATAATACTAGCAATTGAATTTCAAAGTCCTAGGTACTGCAATAATTTGTGTCTGTTATTACATGTTACAGTATAATTCTGACACAACCTGTTTATTCCTTTAATATTTTGCTACTATGCTTTTATTAAAATGGCCACAATTTTTTTAAGGCAGTATTACATAAACACAGTTTCCAGTATGTTGGCTTATTTTTCCAATCAATAATATCTAATGCTCAAGATCATCAATGGGTCACAAAACTGAACAGGGAGTATACCTGCCAAAAAAATACTTCTCTGGAGATATGTTTCACTTATTTTGAATATGCTAGTAACAGGTATTCTTGACTAGAAATGAAAATACTGTCTAACTCACAAGTTTAAATACTGAGGTCATATTATGGATCAGCTATTAAATTTCCTGTTCACTCCACCACTCAACCACCTAATACACTCAGGTTTACTTATTAATACCTAAAAAGAGAGAAATTTTTTTTTGAGCAACAACTAGGACACCTGCATGCACAGTATAAGCTGAAGTTTACCACATTATAATAAAATGTAACCAACCTAGCCCTGACTGATGTGGCTCAGTTGGTTGGGCATCATCCCGCAAAACAAAGGTCGCAGTTCAATTCCCAGTTGGGCACGTGCCTGAGTTGCAGGTTCGCCCTGGTCAGGGAGAGCGTGCAAGAGGCAGCCGGTTGATGTTTCTCTCTCATCAATGGTTCTCTCCCTTTTTCTCTCCTTTCTTTCCCCTCTCTAAAAATAAATAAATAAAATCTTTTAAAAATATATAGCCAACCCAAACTTTGAGTGTGCATAATCAGGTGGTATCTGCGGTAATTTTGTATCTGAGTCACCCTGTCAATATGCTCTGCAATACTTTGAGAGTTCATGATCAGTATATGCTTATATTTCCCAGAGCCTCTAGGATTTGAATTCCCCTGCAGCCTCCTAAGAAAGATCATTTCTCATTTCCTAAGAAAAGCATTTCCCCAGGAGCACAAGTCAAACAGCAAAGTAAAATTGACTAAACAATCGGTCTGTCTCTTTGCCTTAGAAAAGCTTTAAACAGTGGCTGTACAGGCACATTCTTTTTCTATTGGAGGGAGAAAATAATTATTTTTCCAGAGTTGACTACCTTGAGACTAGAAAATAAAATAAGGAAAGCATATTGGGAGAGATCCCTGATTATAAATGAAGATGTTGAAGTGCTAGTTACATAAACCATCTTAATCATACATAAATCTATAAAAAAAGACAGAAATCTATGCATCTATCAGTTTTGACAGATATTAGCATATTTTCGTGTGAGATCTAAAGGAACTCTGTCCAAACCTTTCTTCTCCTAAGTTAATGTGTCTTATTTCCCTGTATGTTCTTATACTTTTATGGACTTTCATTAGATATAGACGTATCAATAAACAACGTATGCTATATTACTTTAAAACTCTACATAAATTCATTACACTGTATATATCCTTTGGCAACTTGCTTTCTTCATTCAATATTATGTACTAGAGATGTATCTATGTTGAAAAGCATAACTCTAGTTCATTCGTTTATACTAGGGGATAGTATTCCATTGCATGAATAAACCATAGTTTATCCATTTCCCTACTAAAGTAGGGCTGGATTGTTCTACTTTATTGCCATTTTAAGAGCTGCTATAGTCATCTTTGCTACATGTTTATTTGGGCAATTGCCCCAAGTTAATTAAGAATTCAGCTCAACAAAAATTCAGGTTATAGAAGGAAAGAACCCTAGAATGAAAGCACCAGGTGCCAATGTTAGGTATAACCACCACCTTCCTAATATGGAGATCATGTGAACTCCGTATTAGGAAGAAATGTATGATTACTCAGTAGAAAAATATTTAAATAATATGTGATAAATAAGGGAAACATGAGTTGATCAATTTGTGGAATTAATGAAACTAAAGCTGACCTTCCCTCTAAGCATTACTGACTGGCAGCCAACTAAAACTCTACTAAACAGCCCAGTCTTTCTTCCGCATAGGAGTTGAGAGAATTGTCCTTTTTTTTTTCCCAAAAAAGGACTCTACAACAAAAAACTAATTCAACAAGAGCCCCCCAAAAGCACTCATTACATTTTTAAAATATTTTTGCTCTACCCATATAGATCAATTTAGTTCACCTACTTTATCAATTGCTCACAGCCATTCTACCAATTGCATGATATGGGCAAACTTCAAGACATAAGACAGCGCCATTAAAATATAGAAACGGTAGATGGGGATAGAAAAATAAATGCAATACTAAACAGCACCAAGTCATAGTTTGTTTTTATATTACTTGTGCTTATCATGTATTTTCTTAAAGATTGATATCCTATAAAATTTACTACTTTTATTACTGATGACTGAATTGTTTGGTCATCAATAGAGAAGAATTAAAAAGAAAAAAAGGTCTAAAAAAAACTATCAGAAAAATCTGCATCCATAATACAGCTGGAATACGTGGTAGGTTTAATTCCACAAAGTTATAAAAAATGCTAAATGATTTAGAAGTCATTAAAATCCTCACAGCATTCCTCAAAACCATGCCCCCAACTGGGACCCCGCCAGAACCCAGGCATGTGACCCTATGGGGAATCAAACCTGCAACCTTCTGGTTTGCAGGATGACACCCAACCTGCTGAGCCATGCCAGTCAGGGCTATGGTACTTTATTTCCTTCATCATTATCTTTTCAAATGTTAATACTGTGAAACAGCTTTGAACTTTTTTGCTTTAATTATAAACTTTGAATCTGTCAATAATCATAGTTTGCAAACTAATTACTAAATTTAAACTAGGTATAGATTCCATCAGCATCTTTTCCACTTCAAAATACCTCTACAGAATAACAAAGTTACTACAGATCACCCTGAAATCATATTTTCTCTAAGTATAAGAATGTATCATAAAATTATCTGGAAACTATCCTGAATTTAAAAAGTAAATTATAGTTATTTTCTAAAAATATTAAGTTCTCTTTCCCACCATTTAGGGAAAAAATGTTAGTTTGGTTCATGATACAGTGAAAGAAGAATAACTCTAAAAATAGCTAATATGTATTGAATATCTACCACGTGCCAGGTACTATAATATATGATACATGAACCATTAAATGTCAAGATATTATTATGAGAAAAGTACTTTTACCCCCAATTTAGAGATAAAGAAACTGAGACAGATAAGTAACTTTCCTAATGTTAAGTGGATGTATGTCCAGATCCAAATCCTATGATTTTAACCATTATGCTTATATTAGTAAGATTAGAATACTGCAATTTACTGCAAAAGCGAATTTTTAAGTATACATTAACTCAAAGGTCAAATGGTCACTCCAAACCATTCATATGAATGATAAACTGAAAAAACACTGAGCTAATAAGTTTGCTGATTGTTTATACCTGTTCAGAATAAGTACACATCGCACAATTGTAAAACCTTTTAAAAAACATTCACAGCCACCAACAGGTCGAAAATGCAATAGACTTAAGGCTATGCATTCGTGTACAACACTTCTGCCAATATACAGTTGCTCCTCTCCAAAGCAGCCCTAATACCCAAGAGTACTAACAAAAGCCTCCCATCAGGACTATTTCCTCAAGACAGCCCCTTTTAATTTCCTGTCTTCGCATCTCAAAAGAACTTACCACCCTATGGTTTCACTTGAAACACCAAAGGACTTGGCTAAACTACTAACTCTTAATACCATTTTCTTTTTCTGCAACCACCTTTTCGAGCTACCAAAACCTTCAGTCCACTCTCCACTGCGATCTGTATCCTGGGGCAAACCCGCCTGGTACACTCACCGCTGTTCGCGCTCAGGGACCCGGGATTTTCTGCTGAGCACCTGGAGTGAGCATTCAATAAATCCCCATGAATGAATGGGTGGAAGGTGGAGTGGGTGAAGCCGGAAAGAGGAGGGCGTGAAGGAATTTCACGCAACTGAGACCACTGCGGGGGCGCCCCATCTTGGGAGGGAAGAAACAAGGCGAGTGCAAAAACCTGGGGCCCGGGTGAAGGGGAGCCGCTGGTCGGATGCTGGCTTGGGAAAACGCGGGCGCCTTCTCCCCAAGTCTCCGCATAGCGCTCCTGGGCCTCAACCTGCGCCTCTGCCTCCCTCCCAGACCCCGCCTCCCAGGCACACTGGAGGCCTCGGCCCGTAGCCCTCGGAAGCGGAGGGCCGCCCGGGATGGACGCGCGCTAGCTCACCTGACGCTCCAACGGCAGCAAAGCAGTCTGCGTCCGGCGCTAGCTAGCAGCCCTAGGAGTCCGAGAGATCAGCTGATTCACGGGGGGCGGGGCGTCCGGCCCAGCGAGGCCGCAGGGCGGTGAGCAGCTGTCAAGGCGGCGGGGCACTGCTGGGGAAGTGGGTGGGGTTAGCTGCTGACGGCGTCTGAAATGGATCAAAATTACCCAAGAGACGCAGAGCACGGTGAGCCGAGTCTTCAGACGCACTGCCCCACTCTTAGACTAGGGCGGAGTTGCGGGTCCTGAAGCCGGCTTGGGCGATGACGTAACCTAAGACTAGGAAAAAGAATGTGTTTGGGGATAAGGGGCAGATGTACCAAGCATTTGTATTTGAACATGTTATAGTTTACATGGCTATTGAGGATCTGAATGGAGACATCAAGTAGGTAGTTTCACATAGCAGTCTAGTGTTGAGGACAATGGTCAGGGCAGGAGATATAACTTTGTATTAAAGATATTATTTATTTATTTTTAAAGAGAGGGGAAGGGAGGGACAAACAGAGGGAGTGAAAGATTCCTGCGTGACAGATACATAAATCAGTTGCCTCCTGCATGCCCCCACCCAGGGACCCAGCCTGCAACCCTGGCATGTGCCCTGACTCGGAATCGAACTATGACCTTTTGGTTCTCAGGTCAGCACTCAATCCACTAAGCCACACTAGCCAAGTCCAGCACAAACAACTTTGTAAATTGTGAAGGAAAATAGAAACAGTCTGAGCCCTGAGCCTTGGGGTACTCCTCTTATTAGAGATTGAGAAAACAGAGAAGATAGAGCTCAGAATCCTGCTGAGTTCTCTGAGGGGGAAATATCGCGTTTTAGAAACAGAAGTAAGGCAAAAATATCTAGCAGAGAGTGTGTAAAAAAGAAGAGCAGTAGAAAGTGAGGTCGTAGTGATCATGTATGGGTTGGTGGGTGAGTATATGAGTTTGTCTTTTATTCTAAATGCAAGGGAAATCATCAAAAACTTTTAATGGAGGAATGGCCTGATCTGGTTTGTGTTTTTGAAAGTTCAGTCTGATAGGGTATCTGAAGAGTTAAAGATTTTAGTCCTTAGTCGAAGCTTAAGTGATTAATGCATGTGGAAAGCTGTTACTCCAGGAATTGGAATGCATGACCTATGTGACTCTAGAAAGTGAACAGGCACTTCAACCTTTGTGCCCCAGGGGGATCCGCAAGCAATAGAGATGGTATCTGAACCAGTGTGTTCCAGGGAGGGAATGTCCATGATGCAGATAAAGAATTGTTGACCAACGCATAGAGAAGTGCTAATCCCAGACTGCAACTCTTATCTGATTTTTTTCTAACCCCCTTACCTACTTTTTCTTCTCCTTATAAAAAGATCATCTTGAGATGAAATGTTAAGACTGTTTTTGAGGGTACATAACCCATCATTTTATCAGATCACCAGCATCTGAATAAATCACCCATGAAGACTTCAATGCTTGTCTCTGCTTATTGGTTCTGGTAGTGACCGGCAATATGAACAGTGACTTTTCCAGTTTCAATTCTGTGTAGTGCTTCATGTGTACTTCCTATTTCATTACATATATTAAAAAGAAGTTTACTCAAGGGTTGAGATTTAGTAACATTCACATTTTTTGTGTAAGTCCATTTTGACTGAATACAGGAGAGTAAGAATAAAGCACAGAGACCAAGGAGAGGTACTGCATTAGGTTAGATGAGTGATGTCTTGGTCTAGGGTGATGGTAGTACAAGCTAAGAATTAGATAGATTCACTCTGGCTGCTGTGGCTCAGTTGATTGGAGCATCATCCCATAAACTGAAAGATTGTGTGTTTGAGTCCCAGTCAGGGCATATGCCCTGGTTGCAGGTTCAGTCCCTGATCAGGGTGTATAAGGGTGGCAAAAGGTTGATGTTTCTTTTTTACATTGATGTTTCTCTTCTCCTCCTCCTCCCCCTCTCCTCCTCCTCCTCCTCCTTCTTCTTCTTCTCTCTCTCTCTCTTCCTTTCTCTCTGGAATCACTAAATATATATTTTTAAAAAGAGAATTGAATATACCTGAGATACTCTCTGGAAGCAGAGTTGGCACAATTGATTTGATGATGGATTAGACATAACATTTGATTTGTATGCTGCCTGCATTACTTTCTAAGCAACTGGTTAATGAGCATTCCATTTCCTGAACTTGAGAAGACTAAGGAAAAGTATCTTGGCATGGTTCAAGAGGTCTGTTTTTGACATTGACTTTGTGATATGTCTTTGGCATCCAAGTTGAAGTATGCTAGGAAGAAATCAGAGCTGGAGGTAGAGATTTGAGAGGCATTTTCACATAGGTGCCACTGAAAGGTAAAGAGAAGTAAATTCAATTACCTGGGAGGAAAGTGTAGATAGGGCCAGGACTGAGCACTGGGTTGCCTAGACTTGGAAGTTGAGCAGAGGAAGAAGAGACAGGAAAGATGATTGCAGAGAAGTCCCCACAGAGGTAGGAGGACAACTAGAAAAGTGTTCCCTTCACAGAAATCAAAGAGGCTTTCAAGAAGGGTGGTGTGATAAATGGTGTTGAACACAGATAAACAGGAAACTAAGTTAAGGTCTGAGAAGTAGCATGTGGGTTTGATAAGATGGAATCTCTGGTGACTTGGCAAGGGCAGATTCAGTGTAGCAGTAAACACAGAGGCTTAATTGGGGTGAGTTAAAGAGAGAATAATAGGTGAGGAGATAGAGACATCTCCTTCAAAAAGTTTTGTTGTGAAGTGGAATGAAAAACTGGGACAGTAGCTGCAAGGGTATTGTGTCAAGGTATAAAATAGATACCCCAAACCAAAGCCTTAAAAAAGCCAAATAGTTGACAGACAGCAAACTTAGACTTCCTATTTCCAGAGAATCCAACTGTATGGGGGGGAAAAAGTAATCCAACATGTCTTTCTATATATCATCATAGACCCAATACTCTCAGGGCACAATCTGAGTTGAACCAACTTAAAAATATAAGCTTCTTTGGAATGGCATATATCACACTAATATGCAACCTATATGTCTCTGTCTCTCTTATTAGATTCTAAGCTCCCAGACAGTCTGTTTTTCATTTTCAATTCTCTAAAGATTATTGCAGTGCTTTGTCTTTTAGCAATTGTTCAATAAACTTGTTTATTGAGAGAGCAGTTTAATGATTTGTTGAAATACGGCTACCCTGACTAATGTTGGTTCTAGTTCGAGTCTTTTGATTGATTCGCCCACTTTCCTATTTTTGTAATTTTTTTAAACCCTCACCTGAAGATTTTTTAAAAATTGATTTTAGAGGGAGAGAAACATCAATGTGAGGGAGAAACAGTGATCAGTTGCCTCCCATATGTGCCTCCACTGGGGATTGGACCTGCAACATTTTGGGGTATGGGACACTTCAACCACCAAATCACCAGGGCCCATTTTTTAGCATTTTATTTTATTTATTTTTAGAGAGAAGGAAAGGGAAGGAGAAGAGAGGGAAACATGATTGAAGGAGAAAGAGAGGGAAACATCAATGTGCGGTCACCTCTCATGTGCCCCCTGCTGGGGACCTGGCTACAACCCAAGCATTTGCCCTGACTGGGAATTGAACCGGTGACCCTTTGGTTTGCAGTCCGGCACTCAATCCACTGAGTTACACCAGCCAGGTCACTTTCCTATTCTTAAAAGTCAGGAGACAAGGATCCTCCAGCACTCAAAGGCCAAAGGGCTTGAAGCCAATGGTTTACCTGCCCTGGGACAATCCATGAGTGAGTGTGTGAATGTGCATGTGTGTGCATGTGTGTGCATGTGTGTGGAGGTGGGTTGTGCAGCCTCTGGAAGGTAATGATATTTGGGCTAATGTTAATAATATGGCAATATAACATATTTTATATTATTTGCAAAATACTTCATATGTGTATTTTATTCTTAAAACAACACCGTGATAGGTATACTTATTCCTAAAATACCCACAAAGAAACTCAGACCCACTGACTTGTCCAAGTTAATCCAACTACTCTTAGTGGCAGAGGGACTCGTACCCAGGTCACCAAACCTAGATCTCCAAACTTTAAACTCTCACTCTCTGTCTCCCCACTCACACCCCCCCCCTCCAACATGTCAACTCCCATTGTACCAAGGTGGTGAATAGAGAGCTCACGACTAAGATAAAAAGTAGGTTCAAAACAGAGATGATAGACGATAACAGAAAAGGAGTAAAAGGGTCAGTGAAAGCCAGTATCAGAAACTCAGAATAAGACTCATGGAGGGCAGTGTACAGGGATGTGCTTGAAGTGGGGTCACAATGAATGGGAAATACACACCAGCTGTAAGCTTTCATCCTCTATATGTATGTATATATGTGTGGGGCATTGGGGTGCATTCGCACACATGTATACATGCTATTATTTACTTTAACAGCTATTTATTAAGAATCTGAAAGGAGTATAAGATACAGTTCATACTCTCAAAGAACATACTTACTAACTTGTTAGGAAAACGGAGAAAATAGTAATTAGAATACACAGTCCAGACAACCAGGAGCTCAGCCTTTAAAGAGAGGGGTGTAGGAATGGGGAGAATCAAAGAAGCAGGGAAAAGTTCAGACCAAAGATGAAATCTCAGCCAGGACTTGTAGGAGGAATAGGTACAGCCAAGGGTAGAACATATCAGATGAGAAACACCTGGAGGTTGAGTCAGAACGTCAAGGAACCTTTGTTGCGCAGTGAGGCTATTGGGGTGGTTACAGACACATGCAGGCGGATGACTGGGGAATTGTAGTGGGCGGGGCAGGACGGAGTCAGGCTGTCGGAAGCCAGGCTCAGGAATTTGAAAAGTGTAACGCAGAAATATCTTCTGGCATTCCAAAGTAGAGTTGTAGTCTGTGTGTCTCATTCTACCTAACCATTGAAATAGAGGCTGCGTCTGTGTCACACTTGCTATTGTTACTAAATTAGCTGACATTGCTATCCCAAGTTAAAAAGGGTAGTTAAAAACAACTTAGACCTTTGTTTCAAAAAATGGATGCTGAGATTCTGAGCAGTTCATATTTTAGAAAGGGGGCACCCAACTGTTATTGACACCTGGGAGCACTTTTCTGTGTGTCTGGACTTCATGCAGGAAGATAATGGCCAAAAAAATGAGGAGCAAAGACCAGCTGATGACATTCTGTGATTTGGGGGAATGATTTATATAGAAATGCTTCTACTCATCTCATACCAAAATAATTAGTGGGTTGAATGACTAAGTAACAGACGCAGGTAAGCAAATGCTAACTTATTTTTAGCACCAAGCTCTATGAGAGGTGTTGACACATATGTTCATAAATCCTGCATTATTAAGTAACCATCAGAGCAAGCATATTTTAATAAAATGTAAATATCTATATTTAAATAAAATGATCATCTATATTAAGTTTTATGTGATTTATGCCTAATAATGTTACAGTTCTCGCTCTTGTTCTTCACTCGTCTCAGTTTTGTTGACAAAACCCTTCTGAAATATCTCAGCATTCTGGTCTCAAGCTGGGCATTACAGTCATAAAGATCCATAGTTTGGGCTAAAGGACCTCTTTTTGTGTGTGTGTGTATTACAATGTTTAACACGAAAATTGTTGTAAACATGTAAAGAAAGCATTTAGGCCCAACGTAAAAAAAATAGTGTCCCCGATATTTATTTGCAAGTGAGTTGTTTAAAACTTAGAACATGTTTTCCCATAGAAACAGTGAGATAAATAATGTATTAGTTCCTGGGTTAAACTACAAATGTTATGTGGCTTGCGATGTTCAAATAATGTGCATTTGAAATGACAAATATGGGGGAAAATGAAAGCAATACTTTTGCAATATTTTATAATTTTTAAAAAAGAGAAGGAAAAAACCCTTGGCATTAAGTACTTTTTCACGGGTTCAGGTACTTGAAGGAAAGCAGGTTTAAGGGCCAAGGACGAGGAATTCCGATGAAAGCTGGGGAGCTCTGGAACGCCGAGGGGAGGGCGTAGGTGAGTGGGACGCTGCAGGGGACGCAGCCACACTGGAGCCTGAGGCAACGAGAAACACACGTGAGACCTTGTTTTGCGTTCACGGATGGACGTAGCCTCTCATTTTTGGAATCAATCGGGAAAAGTTCATAAAAGCCTTACAGTTTGGAAAAACCTCTCCGTATAAACCCGCGTTTGCCAATCTGTTCCTGTTCATACACCACCGTCCATGCTCATAAACGCGCCCGCGCTGCCGAGGCAGGGTTGGAGGTAGGATGGGGGCCCCGGGAACCCCCGCAGCCCTCGGCGGAAACGCTGGCTGTTTAGAAGCGACTGTTTCCTTGGCGCAGGGGCGCGGGGTTGATGCTGTATGTTGTTCATCGTGGGTTTTGACATTAATTTTTATAATTTTGATTTAAAATTACTGCATTGACATTATTTATTATTTTGGGTTTTTTGTTTGTTTGTTTTTAGACATCTTTCAGTGCCAGAGACTGGGGAAAAAGAAAGGAATTTATTATTTTGATTTGTCTTGATTATCGAGGGGAGAGAGAGAGAGAGAGAGAGTGTGTGTGTGTGTGTGTGTGTGTGTGTGTGTGTCCCCTTCTGCCTTATCCCAATTCGGGCACTGGCGGACAGTGGGGAAGCAAGCCTCACCGGAGGCCCCCAGGTTAAACTTTTTCCTCATTTTTCTTTCTCTCCCTTCTTCCCTCTCTTCTTAATCTCTTCCCCTATCTTTTTAATTTTTTTAGTTTACTTTTCATATTTTTGGTCTCTGGCTCCATCAACTTTCCTCGGCTGTTACTGAAGTCTCTGGCTCGGCTAGGAGCCAGCTGGCTCCTGGGGGCTGGGAGCTCGGGAGGGCAAAGCAGTTCCGAGAGGAAGAGGTCTAAAGGATTTGCACCGATTTTGAAATACTTATTATTATTTTTTTTAATGTGGGTAAGCACTGTGAGTTTTAGAGACGGGCCACGTCTGGTTTGCCCAGCCCCAGTAACTGCCAGGCTGCTGGCTGCTTATGTGATAAAGGCAGTTGGAAGGGTAAGAAAAAGTTGTGAAGTCACTGGGTGGGGCTAAGAAAAAATATTTTTGTGAAAGGACATGTGTCCACTTGAGTGATTGCCTGAGGTGGAATCACCTCGACTAAGTGTGGCAAAGCCCAAAGAAAACTGAGGTGAATGGGTTGTGGGAGGAGTATTCTCTTAAGGAAAAAGTTTGGAAGGAAGAAAAGTTGGTTTGGCCAGTGCTCCGTCCTGGCCACCAAGTGGTGCTGTCGGCCCAAGGCTGACTGCGTCTCCGGAACTGGGACGGAGGGGCTCAGGTGTCCTGGGATGGAGATGGGGAGAGGAAGTCTCAGAGGCCTGCCTCACAGTTTGTGGGTCTCAGAAATTTACAAGTCGGGTTTTGTAAGTTGTGATTATTTGTATTTACATATCCACAGTATACATATATTTTAAAGTAATAGTAACTGCAGGAGATGTTTTCAAACAGTACTAAAACTCTATTGCTTCTAGTACTGTGGAGTGTGCTACTTCTTCAGCATCAGGAAGGAAGGGATTCCAAACTCTCACTTGACTGACAGAGCAAGAAACTTTAGGGCAATGTTAAGGAAGGTTGTGGGGCATTCAGTGTATTTCACAGAAATTAACAATGACAAGTTGTACAAAGGTTTCATTATTCTTTAGTCAGCTGCCTGAGCCCTTCTATAGTGAACCAACCAATTGTCCTGATTGTACATTGACTGTGAGGGGGTGCTAGAAAAGAGAGGCGAGGAGTTGGAAATGGCAGAAGGAAGGCATTCACCTCAGCTTCTACTTTCAGGGATGCATGTTTCCTGTCAGAGAGAAAGTTCTTTCGTATTAGTTCTTTCGTGTTAAGATACCATTCTGAGTACCAAAAAATGAAATTCCTTTCCATGTGTAAGGGAACAGCATGCTGAGTTGAGGGACCCACTATGTGACAAGGAAAAGGGTGCTCAGCACCTGAGTGCTCACTGTGTGGAGACATGGTTAAGAGCATAGATCCTAAAATCAATACCAGGGGTTTCAAATTCTGATACTTACTCTTAAGAAACTTTTGAAACTTTGAATCCCCAGTTTTCTCATCTAAAATTGGGGTAATAAATAACCATATCACAGAATTTAAGTGAGAAAATACATATGAAGTGCTTGTTTAGAACAGATCAAAAAAATGGTAGCCATATTAGGTTGAATGGCTTAATAAAGAAAGGGAGGACCAAGAACAGGCATGGAAACTCTGATATAACTGATTATCTCCCAATTTTTAAAAAAATTTTATTTATTTATCTTTAGAGAGAATAAACATAAAAATAAGGGAAGGGAAGGAGAGAGAGAGGGGGGGAGAAACATCAATGTGCAAGAGAAACATCGATTGGTTGCCTCCTGCATGCCCTTAACTGGAGACCTGGCTTACAACCTAGGCATGTGCCCTGACTGGGAATCGAACTGGCAACCGTTGAATCATAGGCCAGTGCTTAACCCACTGAGCCACACCAGCCAGGTCAATCCCCAATTGTTATTTTATACCAAGAAGGAAAGGAGTCAAGTAGGTTTAAAGTAGGGACTTTAACACTGCTCTACCTTGGTTTAAAACGGCTTCTTTCTTGTGTGGCCTTGGGCAAATTATTTAATACTTCTGACTACAAAACTGTTATGAGTAAATACAAGTAAATCATGTGTTCCCCTTATTATTGTCACTTTTTTCCTACCTACAGCCAGAAGACTGTCACTAAATATGTAACAAGTTGCCTCACCATGGAATCTGATTATGTTATATTTACAAATTAATTCTTTTTAAAAATTTTTTAATATTTTATTTATTTATTTTTAGAGAAGGAAGGGAGGGAGAAGGAGAGAGAGAGAAACATCAATGTGCAGTTGCTGGGGGCCGTGGCCTACAACCCAGGCATGTGCCCTGACTGGGAATCGAACCTGCAATGCTTTGGTTTGCAGCCCACGCTCAATACAAATTAATTCTTTATAAAAAAAGTTTAAACCACTCTTTAAAATATTATGCTGTTATGTTGAAAATTAAATATAAAATTGGTTCCTTCCATTTCAGTGGGCAAGAAATCCATCAGTTCAAATCATAACTGGAATTTTCCCTGAATGCATTCAGATTCAAGAAATTAAACAAACAGGCAGTCATACGAATGAAAATAACAGAGAAAACATCTGGTCTGTAGAAGCATAATTTTATTTTTTGCTTATACTGGCAATAGGGAGTCTTCTGTTTTCCCGGCATCTACAGATTCCCGAAGATTCCTATACTGTTTTACACAAAGGGCCATTTTTAGGTGTAGTGTTCAGTATAATTGCATTGTTTCACAAGCTAAGCTATTCTGTGACAGGAACACCTTGCAATTAGATTTCTTTACCTGCCTGTGAAATGTCTCTTTTAACCTGTCACTGCTTCCCAGTAGTTTTAGAATATGGACACGCACATATGGAATCGCTCAGCATTCTCAAGCGTTCCATCTGTAGTTCACAGTTTTGATCCACAACAGATTAAACTACTCTTTCTAAGTGAAGGCCAGGATGTGGGGAGAGCCTGAATGTGAGACCAAATCTAATATTACAGCCAGGAACACAGAATTTAAGGCTGGAAAACTAGTAACCGGGGCAGTTGGCATTTCTGAGCAGATCTTCCCAAGGGCTCTAGAAATTGTCTCTTAAATCAATAGAACTTGTAAAATTTGGAAACATGACCATCTTGCTCCACATATTTTTTTAATAACTTATTCATTTTGAATCTTAGTAATTCTTGAAGGCAGTGGAAATAGAAGATAACATGAACTTACACCATTAACTTCATTGTGAATACTAAGTACAAGTAAACAAATACATACTAATATGCAATAATAATATGATGTAAAGAAAGACCACAAATGCATCTAAAGTTGCAAAGGAGACCCAGACACCATGTGCTTGCAGTTCTGATTACTGTCAGCAGACAGCACTCTCAGCATGTAAAGTTTTGAATAAAACAAAGTACTCCTGGAAGAAGGAGGGCATGTGATTTAAGAATTGTACTCTCTAGTTTTTATTTGGACCAATGGTGATGTCACAGGACTTCTGATTGATGAACTAGAATCACTTAACTATTACTGGTTCACCTGAAATATAGTAACTAATTTAAATCTAGTCCTAACAATTAATGAGAAATGAGACCAAACAGAGAGATTTTGTGTGTTTTGTGCAAATGCAATTATCAGTGTCCCCTCATTCAATAAAATTAGAAAACTGTAGTAGTCTTTGGGAAGCTTTATACTATTTGCTACTATTTGCTACTTTAGTAACCTTGGGAAAGTTACATGAATTCTCTAAGACTCAGTACCCTCATAAGTGGGGATAGTAAAGGTGCCTACTCACTGTCATGCGGTCAGAGGATCAGCATGAAGCCTGGTGCAGAGCAAGCTGTAACTGTTATTACTACTACTGCCGAGATAGGCTGAGCCTCTGTTAAATGGATGGGAATGTTCTTCAGTTATTTTTTTAAGCCTCTCCTAGATACATTTCACATTTCTCTTCAGGTACTCCCCAAAAAGCTTTGTCCTGTGCCTCCTCCAGTAGATGCCAGCCAACTGTGGGAACCTGGAAAGTAATAGCCGCCTCTGCACCTGTGTGAAGAACCCAGCTCTGTATAAGCCAGATGCCAGCCACCATGCTCTCATTAGTCTGTGCTCCCTTGATGCATCAAGCTCCCTCCCTTTCTCCTTTCTCTCCACCTTGTTTTCAGTAAACTTCTCCTTTTGAGTTTGTTTTGCCTCCTCTCCTGATTTCTACCTTGGGGAAGGGAGCTAAGAAACCCTTCAGTAGTGATGCTACTATTGTACTTTTATCTAAAACCTCATACACATATACCCCATTGGGAATAGGCAGGAATGACTATAAGGAAATAAATAAATAATCAAAATGTATGGATTTCATATGAATGTGTTTTTAAGAATATTGTTTTATTCTACTCTCTCATTTAGAAAATTCTTATACACACAAAAGTGAATCTGCATTAAGCCATCACTTAGCTTAAACAATCATCATTTTACCAGTTTTGATTTTTTTCCCCCAACATTATTTTTCTGGAATATTTTTAAGTAAAGAAGTTATGTCATTCTACCTATAAATACTTTAGCATGCATCTTTAACTGTAGGATTGTTTTCAAACAACCACCATGTAAAATTAAAAATAAATTCTTTTTATTTTAATAACACATTTTATTTAACCCAGCACATCTAAAATATTATTGTTTCCAAAAATAAATTCTTAAGATCATCTAATACCATGAGTAAATTTTCATACTGGTCTCAGAAATGTTGTTTTGCAGTGGTTTCCAGAAGCTGGTTAGTTGGGGAAGTGGGGAAGCGCTGGCAAAGGTGTGCCTATGTGAGTTCAGATGCGCCCGGTGGGTACCTGCTAGAGATCTGAAGCACAGGCTGGGTGACCACAGTTAGCGATGCTGCGATGCACACGTGGTAGGGAAAGAACTGATCCTAATTGTTCTCATACACACACAAAGTTAACTATGTGAAGGGATAGGTATGTTAATTAGCTTGATTGTGGTAAACATTTTGCAATGAATACATATATCAAAATGTCATCTTGTATACTTTAAGTATATACAATTTGTATTTTCTATGATACCTCAGGAAAGCTAGGGGGAAGATGTTTTACAGTTGATTTGTTCAAACCAGGATTCAAACAAGGTCTACATGTTGTATTTGTCGCGTCTCTTAAGGCTTCTGAATTATCTTCTTTTTTTATGCCATTGATTTGTGAGAGAAATCAGGTTATTCATCCTTTCTGATTTGGCTGTTTGTTTCCTTATAGCATTGTTTAATTTCTCTGTCCTCTGTATTTCTTGTAATTTGGGTTGAGACCTAGATACTTGATTAGATTCAGATTAAATATTTTTCCTTCAGTCAGAAATACGTCACAGGGGGTGCTGTGTTCTTTCTGTTGTACCACATCAGGAGGCACATCACTTCTCATTTTCCAAGATTTAGTGGGGCTAAGATTGATCAGTGGATGCAGATGGTGTCCACTTGACCCTTCATTGCAAAGTTTTTTTTCAATCTTTCACCTAACAATTTTATTGTAGCATCCATTGATGATTGTTCCTTAGATTTATTATTGCACTAGGGATTGCATAGTTGTGAATTTCTACTTCTATCATTTCTTCTGCCTTTACTAGCTGTGAGGAAGAATTTTCTCCTTGTTAACTATTTAATAACCCCAGAAAAACAATCTGTATACAAAAGACTAAATAAATACATGATTTCCCCCCTTTATCAATATTCACAGTCATTGAGTTGCTGCACTAGAAACCTTCAAGTGACCATTTTTATTTATAATCACCATAAAGGTATGGATTTTACATATTTTGTATGTTCAATACTTTACAGTCATTATTTTTCATATTGAATTGTCCCATCTTAAGCAAAATGGGAGTCCCTTCGAGTTGGCTCCTGTGTTATTTTGACAGAACTTCTACTGACTTAAGATGAGCCGAAGATGTCTTTCCTGATAACTTCTGAGATTTCACTCTCCAGACGTTCAGCCACTGTTTCTCCATAGGTTTTTGGTTGTTTTTAATAAACATAGTATTTAGAGACCACAAATGGGCACTGGCATTGCTCACTGCTATTGGGTTGTCACTGTTTCTAGATCTTTTTTGGTTGACAGATTTTTTTAAAGGAAAACAATTATAAGTTTATCCAATATTTCCTAATCAAATTTAAGATCACGTACTTTTTACTTGATTTCTTTGATTTGATATTTATGTCTATTTTCTCTTATGCTGAAAAGTTTAGTTTTAATAAAATTAGCATAAGTACTTGTTTAATCCTAAAATATACCAATAAGAGTTTCAAAACAATAACAGTAATATTGCTACTATTAGTAAAACTATTGACTACACTTTATTTTCCCTCATTTCTTTGCCACAAAAGGTAATGTACAAAAGCATTTTGCTTTTTTCACTTAACAGTACATTTTGATTATCACTGCAAGTCATTTTTTACATCTTCCTTTTTTATGGCTATATGCTGTTGTGTGGATGTATATGGATTATTTTTAATGCTTCTTACACAAGCTTCACATTACCTCTCATGTTATTACCTGTTGAGTGCTTGTGAAAACCTACATATTTTAGAAAGTTTATAGTTAGACTATAATTCCTAATAATCTGGCTACCTTAAATAAAGACAGGAATGCAAAGACTAGAAAAGTGCAAACTTTCACCCTGGCTGATGTAGCTCAATGGGTTGAGCATGGGCTGTGAACCAAAGCATCACAGGTTTGATTCCCAGTCAGGGCACATGCCTGGGTTGCAGGCCACGGCCCCCAGCAACCGCTCTCTCTCTTTCTCTCTCTCTCTCTTTCTCCCTCCCTTCCCTCTCTAAAAATAAATAAATAAATAAATAAATAAATCTTTAAAAAAGAAAAGTGCAAACTTTCAACAAAACATTGTAGTTTGCATACACACCAATTAAGAAAGGAAAAAAAGACTCCAAAAATGTAGGACGGGAAAAGCAAGCCTGAAATTATCAATAACTTATTAATTTTACTACTAATTTAAAAAAGCTGTTTGTCTTAACACAGATTCCCTGAAACAGAGCCTCAAACAAAAGCTTATGAGACATCATTAAAATAAAAAGCTTCTGCATGGCTAAAAAAAAAAAAGCATTAAAATTAAAAGAGAACCAACATATGGGAAAACATATTTGCCAATGATACCTCAGACAAGGGTTTGATTTCCAAAATATGTAAACAACTCACATGACTCCACTCTAAGAAGACAAGCAACCAATTAAAAAGTGGGCAAAGGACTTGAACAGACACTTCTCCAAGGAGGACATACAGAGGGTCCAGAGATATATGAAAAGATGCTCAGCATCACTAGCCATCAGAGACATGCAAATTAAAACCACAATGAAATACCACTTTACACTGGTCAGAATGGCCATCATAAACAAAGCAACAAACAACAAGTGTTGGAGAGGTTGTGGAGAAAAGGAAACCCTAGTGCACTGTTGGTGGGATTGCAAACTGGTACAACCACTATGGAAAACAGTATGGAGTTTCCTCAGAAAACTACAAGTGGAACTGCCTTTTGACCCAGCAATTCCATTGCTGGGACTATATCCGAAGAACCCTGAAACACCAATCCAAAAGAACCTGTGCACCCCAATGTTCACAGCAGCACCATTTACAATCGCCAAGTGCTGGAAGCAACCCAAATGCCCATTAGTAAATGAATGGATCAAAAAAGTATGGTACATTTACACAATGGAATTCTATGCAGCATAGAGAAGGAGCTCCTACGGTTCATGACAGCATGGATGGAGCTGGAAAGCATTATGCTAAGTGAAATAAGCCAGGCTGTGAAAGACAAATACCATATGATCTCACCTTTAACAGGAACCTAATCAACAAAACGAACAAGCAAGCAAAATATAAGAAAAGACATTGAAATTGAGAACAGGCTGACAGTGACCAGAGGGGTGAGGGGAGGGGATTATAGGGGAAAAGGGTGAACGGTTTGCAGGAACAATTATAAAGGATGCATGGACAATAACAAGGGGGGGTGGAAACAGGGGAGGGAGGTGGGGAGTGCTGGGGTGCTGGGGCGGGATAGGGGGAAAGGCAGAAAACTGTACTTGAACAGCAATAAAAAATGTTTAAAAAAAGAAATTCACAGTATCCTTTTAGGAAGAAATCAGCATTTTTTATAAAATATAATCTATATTTTATAAAATATAATAAGTTCTAATGGAATTATTAAATATTCTGAGAAACTAGCTTTTCTCACTCTCTGTTGATTGTCAATCAAAAGTTTAATAGTCTTTAACCAAATATTCTTTTTCATATTAATGTAACTTACTTTAAAAAAAAACTACATGTCTCTAATTTGAGTGACTCTGTATTGTGCTCTTCTAGGTCTTTTCTCTTGTGCAATTTTGAAATAAGACTTTAATACATGCTCATAATTAAATTATCTGAAAGGCTTTTTGAACCATTATGAGGTTCCTATAGCAAATATACATAAATATTATTGTGATAATAGACATGACTCGCTTTTTCCTTTCATGATAATGGGTTGTGTGTGTGTATCCTGCATTGTCTCACTCAGATCGGTACATTATAGTGAGTCTATGAGAGTAAAAAGTTTTGTTCAAAGACTACAAAGTAGCTTAAGCTAGATACTCAACACTACATTCTATTAACATAGTAAACATTAATTACAGTTATGTGAAAGGAAGGAAGGGGGAGAGGAAAGCAAAGAGGAAAGATGGAGATATTTCATGCAAACTCCTTTTTCTCCACCATTGGGTAACTGTATCTGTGTAGTAAGAACAACACAGGTGCTCACTAGCTAGTTTTTAAAGTGATGAATGAATGTGCAAGCTCCTCTGGGAGTATTAGATACACAACTGCTCGAAGGTGAAGCAATGGAGTAGGTATCTTCAGCTTTCTTCCTATTCTGTGGTTTCTCTGACTATTAAGAGTTGGCTAGGTTGCAGATATATTTTAAAGCAAAATTCTCTCACATGAAAAGCAGAGAGAAAATGCTTCTCAATGTGTCCACTTTAGCACTGGGGAAGCCTAATAAACATCATTATTATTTACATGAATAAGTCATGTAAATTCATAAAAACTATGTATACCAATAGAACTAACTTGTGGCTGGAATATAAACCTAAACTGTGCTAAGTTTCATTCATTCTACCCCAGTACTAGCCATCCTGTTTTCAGTTACACGTACGAGTGCAGGCAGCCGCCCTTCCAACGTATGCTTTCTTGTGCCTGTAAGGAAAAACTGCTGAAGTCATGAGGCTGCTCCAGCAGAGCCCTCATGTGAGTCATACAAAAGCTCCGGCCTTACTGACCTCTGGCAAAAAGGGAGTGAACGAGGACAGGAGAGGCAGAGAGGGAGAGGTTCAAGTGCGAGCTCTCTCCTTGAGCCTAGAAGATTATGGGTCAAGAGCTGTGTGCAAAGACTCTCCAGCCTGGATGCAGCTGCCATCGCTGTTGGGAGGGAGGCGATGCGCACAGCTGTCAGAGGAGTGCGCCTGTGACGATGGAGGCTGCGATCGAGGTATTTGTATCCCAGGGGCAGCATCTTTCTCAATTGATAAACCGAGGAGTTCAGAGGCTCCCTTTCTGTAGCAGGGTCTGATTTTTCTGTGGTAGGTCTAAACCAATAAAAAGAAAATGCTATTAAAGTCACAGAGAATTTATGGCTATTGTTATCAAATTTGGGATTATTATCTTTTTTTGTAAACCAAAAGGGAAAAATAATCTTATGTTTTGGGCTGTCTGGAACTCAACTGAAGTCAAGAAAGTAGTTTTTCTCTTGAAATCCCTCCAGGACTAAACTACAAAGCTGAACCTTAAAAAACAAGCTGCAGTATTGTATGCCATGGATTCAACATATCAATAATTAGCTCATGGTTGTTAGCAATGCCATACTAGAAAATTATTCCCCTAAATGACAAATTAAGGGGACGTGAAGAAAAAGTGTAAGTTAAACAGAGAAAAAATGGAAGCTATCCATCAAAGAAATTTAGGTTAACCTAAGTTTTAAAGACATATTTTTAGGTGAAGAAAGAATGTAGTGTTTCAACAATTGATATCATTAAGATTTTTTTTAAGTGATCTACTTTCAGGAAAGGTGACTTTGGGGAATGCAAAGCTTAGAAGACATTCGAAAATAAAAATAAGACAATAAAAGGAAAAATGATTTATGCCAGCCACTAAATCTTGACTTTGCATAAATTTTATTTCAGCATTTTCCTTTTTTTTTCTCTAGCTAACAGACCTAAAAGAAGCATCTTGTTCCATGACTTCATTTCACCCCAGGGGACTTCAGGCTGTCCGTGCCCGGAAGTTCAAGAGTAAAAGGCCACGAAGTAACAGTGATTCTTTTCAGGAAGAGGATCTGAGGCAGGGCTTGCAGTGGGTGAGTGAGCAGCTGATGCTGATCAACAAGGATTTAATGTGTGGTTGTCTGAGGAGGCTGGCCCTGTTTCCAGGGCAATTACTAAGCAGACCTTCCCAAATACACTCTGGAAAATAATAAAACAGTCCTCTTTCTTCTTTTTCCAACCTCTCACCCCTA
The DNA here is from genome assembly GCA_004024845.1 of Tonatia bakeri. Taxonomy (NCBI): domain Eukaryota; kingdom Metazoa; phylum Chordata; class Mammalia; order Chiroptera; family Phyllostomidae; genus Tonatia; species Tonatia bakeri. The sequence continues at coordinate 229,373 of PVIA01001558.1, read as the reverse complement.
CCTGTTCCCCTTAAGCAGAGGAAGAGCCTCCCTTTTGGGGCAGCCTCATCTTACTTGAACTTGGAGAAGCTGGGTGAAGGCTCTTATGCTACAGTCTACAAGGGGATTAGCAGGTAAGTGATGCATAGCTGGGAGAGGCTTTGGAGATGAGGATCCCATCCCCCTGATTGGACATTGTAAAGCCAGGTGACACATAGCAGAAATTCGGGACCTGTGCAGGACACCATGGTCAATAGGGAGAGACACGGTAATTTAAATAGCCTTGAAAGAAAAATAAACTTTTCCTGACCCAATTAAAATCAGCCCACTGAGATATCAGCTTTTCTTCTTTTTTGTTCAATTCAAAGTAGACTTCCTCTGCTACTGAACCAAAGAACAATTACTGCTCTTTGCCTGATGGGAAGTGCAGTTGGTAAGATGTCTCTAAGTAAAGTGTTTTTCATATCCCCCCCTAAAACACGAGAAAGGTTTACAATGGCAACCTTGAGTTTGCTCCCTCATTCTGCCTCTTTGCCGTCACAGAAGAAACTGAGGCTGATTTCTGCCAAGTAGGGTATGTGCAAAAAATGGTTAATTCTGGGTTTTCTACACTTATAAAATAGACAAAGTGGCTGAAGAATAAAAATACTGCTAATCCAAAAACCAAGTGCCCATTTTGGCTAAAATAAACTTGGTTAAACATATGAAAGATCCATGAACTCCAATGCTTTTTAGTAAAAAAAAAAAAGGTTGGAGGTCTGATTTCTTTATGTTACTTCAGGGCTGAAAATAATGGCTCAATAGTTGTTAAGGGTTAATTAAATTTTTTAATATTCATACTACAAGGCAAAATATTTATCATTTATCTTAGTACTTGTGTTATGATTTTTACTTGTTAAAACAGGGTTTTAGGGGAAATATTTTAAACACATTATGCAGAAACAGGATTTAATGTGTTTCCATGGACTATTTTAGGAACTGAGAATGTAAGATTTCCTTCAAAGGACTCAGCCTAGTAATAGGACAAAAAATATATTAGAAATACTTGTCCAAGTGCACAAACATATATGTAAAGTATGTTCACTGAAGTGAGATTTATTTTTAAAAAAGTAAAAATGTGACCACAAATATCCATTAATGAAGGATCGGCTAAATAATCACCATACAAAGAAATAATATGCAACCACCTAAAATATAAGAGAGATCTACTAATACAAAAAGATGTCCAATATTTTAAGAGACAAAAAACAAGTTACAGAACAACATGCACTCTATGATCTCATTTAGAAAGAGACGCCTGAATGTACTTACTATACATATATAAATTGGTAAGTGCATAGAGGAGTCTGGAAAAATCTCCAAGATATTGTTAAAAGTAGATACTTCTAGTGGTTGATACTGAGGTAAGGAAAGAAAGATTACTAAAACTTTTCACTTTATTCACAAAGCTACCCATTATATTTATTATTTAAAAACAAGTTTAAAAATATTGTAGAGATAGATGCCAAAAAGCCATTTGATAAATTCAGCATCAATTACTACTTTTTACAACTCTGAGCAAAACAGGAATGGGATGATACTTTACCACTATGATACAGAAATTTTCAAATCAACAGTCCACACTTCTTTTGTTGTTAAATACCAGAGATATCACCATTAAGTTAGAGATAGGGCAAGAATGCCCATATCTTTTATAGTTAAATATTATTGTTAATATTCTAGCTGATGCAATGAGGGAAAAAGAATGTATATCACTTTTGTGGATTATAGAACTGTCTACCTAAAAACCCAAGATAATCATCTAAGAAACTATTAAAAGTAATATGATAAACAGTAAGATCAGTTGCAAAATAAAAACATACTTCTCAAAAGTTGTCTTTATGTATTAACAATAACCATTGTAGAGAAAATATAGTAGGAGAAATCACTCTCACAATAGCAAAGACAAAAATCCTTAGCATCAACACATGGGCAGGATTTATGCAAAGATTTATTATAGGACATAGAACACGTGAAGAAAAAGCCAGAAGGGCATTCGTTGTTTTTTTTTTTTATACAGGCACTCATTCAGTATACTAATATTTTTAAGCTCCTACTATGTGCCAGACACTATTTTAGCCAATAAGGATTCACCTGAAAATAAGACAAAAATATTTTCTATTATGGAGTGTACATTCTAGTGGGGGTGCAATAGGCAACAAATAAAGTAGTAAACTACTGAGTTGGTCAAAGAGTGAAAAGTGCTTTGAAAAAGTATAAAACAGGGAAGAGGGTGAGGGGGTACCAGCGTGGGGTGGTGGATTAGCATTTTAACTACAGTGATGAGAGGAGGCTTCACTGAGAAGGGAACTCTTGAACAGAGACTCTGCCATGGGGGTTGTGAGCTGTGCACCTGTGTGGTGGAAGAGAGCTTCAGGCAGAGGGACAGCATGTAAGAAATCCCTAGGGCAGGGGCAGGCCTGGCACTGGAAGCAGATGAGGACAGGGAAGAGATGCACTTGTAGTGGGGGGATAGATAGGGGCTTGTAGATCATTCCAGGGACCCCTGCATGAATAATTGGACTAGAACAAACACCTAATAGTGCAAAGATGTCAATGATTCTCTAATTTACAGTCTTAATATATTGTAAATGTGTCCAAAAGCTACAATAATTAAAATAGTGTAGCACAAGTATAAGAAAAGACAGATTGGCCCTAGCCTGGTAGCTCAGTTGGTTAGAGCATCATCCCAAAACACTAAGGTTGCAGGTTCCATCCCTGGTCAGGCCACATACAAGAATCAAACCAGTCCTGGCTGGCGTAGCTCAGTGGATTGAGCGCGGGCTGCGAACCAGGCATCGCAGTTTCGATTTCCAATCAGGGCACATGCCTAGGTTGCAGGCCATGTCCCCCAGCAACCACACATTGATGTTTCTCTCTCTCTCTCCCCCCCTTGCCTCTCTAAAAATAAATAAAAAATCTAAAAAAAAAAAGAATCAAACCAATGAATGTATTAATAAGTGGAAAAACAAATCTCTCTCTCAAGTCAATAAAATTTTTAAAATTAAAAAAAAATAAGGCAGATCAAAGAAATATGATTTTAAAACATCCAGAACAGTCACAAATCCAAGTATTAGCAAGATGTAATGTATAATCATGGTGGCATGTCAAATCAGCAAGGAAAAGAGGACAGTCCAATACATGGAGCTGGGACAATTGTTAACAACTTGGAAAAGGTAAAAATATGCAATATAAATTTTCTTTAATCCCAGCGTTAAAGAGTTAAATGGGAAAAATCCAGGAACCAGAAGAATAGATAATAGAATTCTATGTGACCTTTGGGTTAGAAAAGGTCTGTCTTCACACAACACTTAAGTCAGACCCTTAAGGGAAGATTGAAAGGGTCCGTGGTGCTCTAGCTATCCAAGTATGTTCTAGGGAGCTTCAATTCTGAGACATCTTAATAGAGGTTTCATTGAAACAATCACTATTGTCAAATTGACAAAGAAACCCTAGAACAAAATTAAATGTGATCCTTCATTGTAGGTGCTCTCAGTATCTTTAAAATGTTAATGAATACCAGTACTATCTAAGAAAGATTAAGAAAAGTTAAAAAGCATAAAGCATTTTCTAAACATATTTGACCAAAGAACTTTTTTAGAGGGGTGGAGAGACTTTTACAGAGCTGTGCTCTCAATGAAACATTTTGGAAAATGCTGACTATCATAAAGTTATTAAAGTTCAGAATTTCAAAGACATGCTAAGGCACAAAAAAATTGGTGAAAAGGATATACAAAATATTTTAATTAAAAGGTGGGTGAATAGGCAAATCACAAAAGAAGAGGAAAGACCAATATATTTATGAAAGTCCAGTTCCAAAAGTAAAGAAATAGAAATTAAAATGTGATGATCCTTTTTTACCTATAAACAGGCCCCAAAAATGAAGGTAAAAGCATGCTCCAAAAAACAAATCCCATGTTTATGGGGGTGTGTCAAAGGGACACAGGAGTCAACTGAAAAAGTTCCCAAAGGAAAAGGTGGAAAAATTTGAGCCACAAGATAAACTACTTTGTACTGCAGTGTTGGATTATAACTCAAAGTATAAAAGAAATATCTATGAGTCCACACAGACATAAATAAATGGTTCAATAAATTAATAATTGGGAGAGAAGAGATACATCTCCCATGTAGAATTCCAAATAATTGTGTAGATAACCCACACTCAAGGAGATGGAGCAAAACCCCCCACTCCTTAAGTGTGAGCTACCCATCGTGATGTTCTTCCGTAAGTGCAGTGTGGGGGGCGGGATAACCACAGGGAGGAAACCTGACAAACACACCCTCAGCCAGGTGATTAAGGCCAACATCAAAAGTCATAAATTATGATGATATGTACCCTTACCATGGTGTAATGGAAATGGTACTCTACTTCCTCAAAACCTGTAACCCCAGTGTAGTCATAAGAAAAATTCCAACACAGAGGTATCTTATAATATTCTTGACCAGTGCTCCTCAAAACTGTCAAGGTCATCAGAACCAAGGAACATCTGGAAAACTGTCACAGCCAAGAGGAGCTAAAAGAGATGTGACAACTAAATGTAATGTGGTATTCTGGATGTGATCCTGGACAGGAAAAGGACATTAGGTAAAAACTAAAGAAATCCTGGCAGTCATACTGCAATACATAATTGTACAAATCAACACATTGTACACCTTTAACTTACACAACACTATATGCCAATGATATCTCAGTTTAAGAAAATACTAAGATAAATTTATTTCATAAATTTACACATCTATTGACATCTACTTTAAAAGAGATAAAAAGAAAAAATAGTCATTGTAAGAAAACATTTTAAAATAAAACTGGTAATTCATAAATGCCATAAAAATAAAAAAGAAAAGGTAATATATAATAGTAAATGGATTTTTAAAACTTAAAAGCATCTGTAATCTATCACTTTCATACAGCAATTGCACATGTGCATTCTGTCTTCCACATGCATGCAGTTTATGGTTGATTTGAGCAACACAGGTCCAATTATACAGGGATTCTTTTCCTTGAATACTGTAAATGCATTTTCTCTTCCTTATGATTTTCTTAGTAACATTTGCTTTTCTCCAGTTTACTCTACTGTACAAATACATTACATAAGACATAAAACGTACAAAATGTGTGTTAATTGACTGTTTTATGTTATTGGTAAGTCTTCCATGAACAACAGACTATTAGTAGTTAAGTTTTAGGGGAGTCAAAAGTTATATGAGGATTTTTGACTGTTTGGGGGACACAGGGCAGGTGCCCCTAATGCCTGCATTGTTCAAGGGTCAATTGTATTTAAGGTTACAAACATGGTATGCTTGCTGTTTTGTATTCTATTGTCTATTGTATCATGAATTTTGGGGGTTTTTTTCTACATGTTTCTAGACTTAAGCCTCTGTTATGAATGCAAAACATTTCTTGTTTTGATGTATGACAAATTTATTTTATTTTATTTATTTATTTGTTTTTAGAGAGGAGAAGGGAGAGATAAAGAGAGGGAGAGAAACATCGATCAGTGGCCTCTTGCAGGCCCCCAGCCAGGGCCCAGGAACGTGCCCTGATTAGGAATTGCTCAGCCCACTGAGCCACACCAGTCAGGGCCGTATGACAGATGTTTTGACTTTCATCTGCTGTTGGAAATTTCTGAAATTTCTATTTTTTCTATTATAACTAACAGTAGAGGATATTAGGAATTTAAAAAATCTTTATTAAATAAGTTTATTGGGAAAAATACATAGTTATGATAGTTTTATGGCTTTTCCTATATATTAAGCTACATTCTCCAATTTACAATGCAACCCACAATAAACAATACAATGTACTGCAAAAATTAAGGAATTTATAATAAACTATGGGCTTTAATGAATAATAATGTATCAACATTGATTCATTAATTTAAAAAAAAGTACCATACTATGTACGATGTTAACAATAGAAGAAACTGGTTGTGAGTTGTATGGGAATTCCTGTACTATCTTCTCAATTTTTCCATAAATCAAAATCTGTTCTAAAACATGAAATCTTAAAAAAAAATCAACAACTCTGCCCAGTGTTGGTGAGGGAGTGTTGGAACGGCCACTTTCACGGCCAGTTCATAGTGAGATCATTCTGTGGCGTAATTTGGAAACATGCTATTAAAACAGTAAAAACACATGCGCAACATACCGTTTGACTTAGCAATTACACCGCTACCCTAAGAAAATAATAGGGGCTGTGTGGAAAGACCGATCTACAGATATGATCATCATTGTATTTTGCTAAGTCAAAAAAGTTAGAAATAATTTAAAAGTATTTGGAGTTGTCTAAACACATTTTAGCATATGCGATGAAATATCATGCCATTATTAAATATCACATAATACAAGAATGAGTAAGACAAAAAGTTAAATGGAGGAAAAACAGTTTATTAATAAGATGATATGATATGATCTGAATGAACCCCACTGTATTAAAAATAATGTATTTATACTCTTTAAAATCTTCTCGGTTCTCTGGTGCTTAGCTTACTTACATCAGTGAACAAAACAATAAATTAGTAGAGAGTAGGAGGAGATGAAGAGAGAGAGAAATAATGGTGGGATTGGGTAGATCAGGTAGCACCTAGGAGGCCACAGAATTTGGCTTTTATTCAGAGTGATAGTGGTTTGTTTTGAGCAGAGAAGTGACTTGTTTTGACTTTCACTTTAGAAGGAGGTCCCGGGCTACTCCGTTGAGAGTAGACAGTAGGGGTACCAGTGTGACAGCAGGGAGACTGTTAGGAGGTCACTACAATAATTCAGATGAAAAGTAAGGATGGCTCAGAGAAGTGCACAAAGGGAAGTAAAAGGAACAAGATAGATCAAAATATTATGAGGGTGGATTCAGTTGGGGGGAGTTCTCCGATTTCTGTATTCTTCAAATTTTTAAGTGATGAACACAGATCACTTAAAGAGAAAAAATGTTTTGGTATATATACATATGACTTTTAAAACTTTATTCTGAAAAAATTCTAGATTCAGATGCTAGAATATATTTTGAAGGAAAAGTTCTTTTTGTTAAACTGCTATGCACCATCCTAATGTGTGACCTTTTGCCCGTTCTTCTAGAATAAACAGGCAACTGGTGGCTTTAAAAGTCATCAGTATGAATGAGGAGGAAGGAGTCCCATTTACTGCGATCCGGGAAGGTAAGAACAGTAAAATGGACCCAACAGATCTGTTTTAATTCCCTGTTTTTGGGGGAAAAAATGCATTGAGTCTATCCATTGAGCATCTAGCTTTTGATGTTTTTAGAAGTAATGTTCTAATTACAATTTTATTCTTTATACCAGTTTTCATATTTACACTATCATTTTACTACTTATTCTTGAGGGAATTCAGACTCAAAAGTACTATATTAGTTGATCATTGAGCCCGTGAACTCAATGAGTATTTACTAAGTACCTCTGTGTATTTGGCCCCACACTAAGTGCAAAGGCTATATCTATGTAACCCCAGAAAAATCTATATAAAAGATAACATAAATACTATAATACCATAAATTATGAGTAAACAATTTTCTTGAAAATAATAAGTTGTTTAGATAGCATTTGAAAAACTCTTTGGGAAGTCACGTGTTTTTAATGTTGTTCCTGCATTTTCTTTGTGCCCTGGGCAGCACCACAGGTGGGTGAGAGTGGACTCGGGTTTGGATCTTAGATCTACCAGTTACTAGCGGTGTGACTGTGAGTAGATTACCTATTTAAGACTCAGTTTACTGCAGAAAGAGGATAACACTGGTACCTATTTCTTTGAGTTGTTATGAGGATTAAATGAGAATATGCTTTAAAGCACTAATCAACCCTGACTGGCGTGACTGGCATGACTCAGTTGGCTGAGCATTGTCCCACAAAGCAAAAGGTCACTGGTTTGTCACTGGTTTGATTCCCACTCAGGGCACATGACTGGGTTACGGGCCGGTCCCTGGTTGGGGCTCATGAGAGATAACCAATAGATGTTTCTCTCCTTCTCTTTCTCCCTCTCTTCCCCTCTCTCTAAAAATAAATAAATAAATAAACTTTATTTTTAAAAAAGCACTAATCACAGAATCCATTTTCGGAATTCAACAAATGCTGGACATTATTATTCCATTTTTGTTCCTTTCCCTTAGTAATGACTTGTTCACCATCAAGAAGCCGCTATAGTGAAAAAAAATCATTAAAAATTCCATTTATTAACCTTTTTACATGAGCCATTTGAGACAAAGCAATAATAGGATTGTTATCCATTTCATCAAAAACCCAGAGAAATGGCTCTTCCCTGGCCTTACTTTCTCCCTGTTTAACTAACTTCATTTTTCTTTCCCTTCTTTCTGTGCACATCCCATGTGCTAAGCCTACTGCTGGGTGTGGTGATGGATGAGAAGAAAAAGCCTGATCTTTGCTCTATATCATTTTCAGATGTACCAGAGCAGATGGTTCCAGTTACAACCAGTGTTATAATGGAGGTAAAAAAGACATAAACTAAGATGAGAACCAGTTAGTGTCAGTGTGGCTAATGGAGTCAGTAGATTTTGGACAGAGCTTGGAAGGAAGGGTTATGCAAACAGTCATGGAAAAAGCAATTCAGAAAATGAGTTTGTAACTGAATTTGATGCCATTTTCAACAGTCTTTCAGAGCCCCTGGGAAATGTGTTATTTTGAATTTAAGTAGAAGGGCCAAATGGCTATCAGGTTAGCTGGGGATTCAGCCTGGTAGGATCAGGTGCATTCTGGAGAAAAGCATGGTTTTAAGTATTTAATGTAATGGAAGTTGCATTTACTAATGCACTTATTGGTGGTCATCATTAAAGATTGACCAGATTTAAACAGAGATGTATATAGGTTAAGGAGTGTTTCTGAATGTAATAAAAGTCCCCAGGTCCTCTCGTTCTTATGGTGTTTCCTTCATGCACTTGTCTATTGCTTCAGGTTTGCCTCACTCAGGTTTTGCCCACCGCCAAGTTTTTTGGGTTGATATCTGACAAAACCTTTTACCGGTTTTGGTAATAGATGGTTCTCAGTGGGGTTCAGAAAAGCTGGATAGGTGTTGTTCTCTATGCTAAATGTTTCTTTCGTTGCGTATTTACCAGGACTTGGCTCTCCATCACAGGTGTTTGCAATTACAGTTAGTATTCAACTGTGGACTTTGTTGGTTTCCTTTATGGACTTACCTTACTGAATGCTTTGCTTTATAATATTAAAAACCACAAAAGGATTTTTGACACATTAGAGGCTATTAGGCATCTAATTTCCAACGATGAATGTTTCTTTTTCCACCAGTGTAAAAGTGGGGAGCCCTTGTTAGAGCAGTCCTCTTCCCTCCAGAAGATGTGAGACCTCGTTTGAAAACTTTGGCACTGTCCCACTTTTCCTGAAAGAACTTTAAGGATGTGAGACTAGGGAGACAGGAGGTTAAATGGGAAGGGCTGGAAAGCAAAATAAGAACAGCTGGAATTCATTAGTTAGAATCCAGGGTCACTAGCTAAAAAGGCAACTGAAAGCCACGTGCAGAAAAACTGAACAAGTAATGCAGACTTCTTTAAAAAGCCTTGAAGAAGGAATTACTTTTCCTGAACATTTTGGCTGGACTATGATATATCAGCCAAAGATTTATTGAGTAGGATGTTACTATATATACAGTCTCTATGTAAGTAGAATACATGTGGCAGTTTATTAATCTAGTCATTTGGAATACTATTTGATCTTAACATGTAATGTTATGAAATTAGCAAAAGTATGAACAGCACTAAGGGAGACATATCTTAATACACATGCCAGATAATTTTCATGTTATCCCTTTCAAAATTCTCTTAACAATCTTTGAAAATAGATCATCATCTTCTTCTTATTCTAATATATAGTCATAATTCAAACCAAATCTCTGGTTCAAAAATATATGCACTCTATGCAGTCATTGTACAAATGTTTATTGAGCACCTACTATGTCCAGGTACTCTGCCTGCTACTAGATACATAGTAGTGCACACCATAGGCATGCCCTCTACCCTCACTTTTTTGTTAATTAAAAAGATCAGCTACCTTCATAGCAACTTAGAAAATCTTTCATAACTAGCTCTACAATTATATTTTAAATGTTTATTTTTACAAGTAGGAGAAAACACTTTCATCTGAGTAGACTAGTATTTTAAATTTTTACATAAGTACCTGTTCCTTAGTTATATTAAACTGTGTCTCAATATCTTAACAATGCATGTTATTTTAAAGTTCTTCCTATAACATTTGAAACTCTTGGCTTAAACCCAAGACATTCAGCCTGTTCACAGCATTTGTTTAGGAAGCAGCCATATAACTAACCTTTTTTGAGGGCTCAGCGTATGACATAACCTCCCCTGCACATACATTATCTTTTTTCAAAACCCTTACACCAACCCAAGCAGGCAAAGTGTGTTGGTTCTGCAGTAGAAAGGAAGGTATCCAAACCTCAGAGAAGTTAGGTAACTTGCCTGAGTTCTCAGAACTAGAGATCAGAGTTGTCAGGTAGCAGAATCAAATCTCTTCTATTCAAAATCCTGTCTATTTTATTGTGATAAATTAAGAACTCCTTAACTCAAACATGTCTTCTTTAGCATCAGTAAACATAAAAATCTATTTTTATGATACATTTTGTATAAATGTTAAGCAAAATGCAGAAGAAACATTTTAAAGAAAATAATATATAATATTGTATATTTGTCAATTCGGATTCTGTCATGAATAGTACAATGCCAGTAAATTGCAGAGTTTAAATTAGAAACAGTTTTAGCTAAGAATTTTTTAAGAGCATTCTCTAGTAGAAAACATTACAAAGTAATTATTCCCAGTCCATATATGTGAAAATGGCCAAAAATAGACTAAGAAATTCCCTAAGGTCATACAGTGAGGTACAGAATACCAATTAGAACTGCTGACTCATTGGTTACCACAGATAGATTGTAGCAGGCCAGGCTGACAAGAAGTTCTCCATTGAACGCAATCAAATCACATCACAGACACAGCATATCTACTTGTGCATAGTCATACTTTTATAAAACAAAGTGATGCCAGGGTGATGCTGTGTGATAAAATTATAATTCCAGAGAAATCAGATAACTACTTATCTAACATTTGCCTTAATATTTATCTTGATTTCTTGTCTTGGAATTTATAACTGAACTCACTGACTTGACTTGTGATACCCAAACCAGAGAAAATGTCACATCAGGAACTACAGACTCTTAATTCGATGCCCAGTGGGGGCTGGGGTAGGAATTGGCTCCATTGCTGACTTCTACACAAACTCATTACTACGGTCTGGTCTTCATTAATTCACAAACACCTAGTGAGCACCGCATGCCGGGCCTGTGATAGGTGCTGGAGATGCAAAGACGGGCAGGGACAGTCCATGCCTTCAAGGAGCTCGCAGCCTACAAAGAGCTTTGACGGCCAGGCACTCACTCTATGTGACTGTGCCCTAGAACTTTGAGAGCCAGCCTTGTTCTTTCTGGTCATCATCATCTTTTACCTTCCCTTCTACCAGGGGTGTCAATTCATGGCCCAAAGGCCGCATGCAGCCCAGGATGACTATGGATGTGGCCCAACACAGAACTGTAAATTTACTCGAGACCTGTTTTTTGCTCATCAGTTTTTGTTTGTGTTTGTGTAGTTAGTGTGTGGCCCAAGGCAACTCTTCTTCCAGTGTGACCCAGAGATGCCAAAATGTTGGACGCCCCTGAGAACCTTTAGAGTCTAAACTAAAGCAGAACAGAATAGAGCAGCATCAAATTTTTATGACCTGCTGCTCTTGCAAAGTATCAATTTTCATAAAATTCTACTGAACCAAAATACCAATGAAATTAATGAAAACAAGAAATTAAATATTCTCAAATAATTGCAAGATGAAAATGACATTTTTCTAAATTAGTAACTATCTTACTATATGAGAATCAAATGAAATGCCATGTAATGTGAAACCAGTTAGTCATATTAAACACCTTTTTGGGTATTTAAAATAAAGAAATACTTTGCATTTTTAAAACGAGCTTAATAACTTTAAATCATGGGTCATTTTTCTTGATTTTTGGGATTACGTTGTTTTCTTCAAGTTTTGTCTTTGGCTTTTCTGGGTGTTCTCATGATCATACCAAGTTAATATACACAGAATTCTTACAACAATGCCTGGCATCGGGTAAATGCTCAACGAGTGCTACCTATCATCATCATCATTATCACCATCATCATTATAAAAGTATTTTGGAAGCACTCAAAGAAATTCCATTGTGGTTCCATTTGTCTGGAGCTTTAAAGACTCCCCAATTTATCTTTGTGTCTTTTCCTTGAAGAGAAATGAAAATTAGTAGACGTTGAATATGTGAACTATAAAAGCAATAATTTTACAGGAATCAGAATGTTCTGATTTTAAGATCTTTCCCTTCTCAGTTGGCTTTGCATCCCTCAGCTGATTAGCCTGCAAAACACATCACATCCTGCTGTGAAGTTTATGAGGCAGACTTGAAATTAGTAGAAATACCTTTCCTCTCTGGGTTTGAGACCCACACAACTGAAGCCATAGGCATTTTTGATCCCTCTGGTGGATGGACCAAACAACATACCAACACCATGAGATAAACACTTTAAACATCATCCACTCTTTCATGTAAATTCTCTAGTATTCATCATCAAAAGCCACCGTTTTTGTGTAAGTATTTCAGTAGTTCTGGGGTATCAAACAACAGCAGTTGTAGACATGATCATAACAAACACAACATTTATAATCTAATGAGGACAACAACTAAAAGAAGCAGGAGATAATAGCATCTTCAGCAGAAATACCCTATACCAACCAATTAGAGGTATAGAAATGATATTAGGCAAATAGTGCCCACTAATTTGATAGTAAATGCTCATAATAGAGCAGACATTGTTCTAGATGTTGAAGATACAGCAATAAGCAAAAGACAAAAGTGCCTGCTCTTAATGGAATTTATATTCTTAAAGGTGGAGACAGACAATAAACAGATATATAATATGTCAGGGGTGATAAGTTGTATGAAGAAGACTGAAGCAGGACACAGGAATAGGGATCGCTGGGGTGGGAGGTGTCAGGGAAGCCAAGACTTGAAACAGAGACCTGAAGAAATGGGGGAGGAAGCATGCAGAGAGCTTAGACAAGAGGGTTGCGTGCAGAGGCAAAGGTAAATGCTAAGACCCAGGGAAGAAATGTGTTTGAAAGTGTCTAGGAAACAGGTAGAAGGCCAATATGACTAGAGCCAGTGAGCAGAAATTATCAAGAAAACTGTCTGAAATAAAGATTATTCCCACTAATGTTAGCAGTGAGCCTTATCCTAAGTGAGTATTACTCTTTGAGCTTTTTAGCAAATGATAGTATTAAACCATTATAATTAACAAATCATGCCCCCGTGGTTTTAAAAATAAGCATCAGGAGTTTTAGTAATATATTTAACTGAGAATAAATTTTATATTAAAAATGAATCTAAACATATTTACAATATTCTTAGCAATTTCAGCTTTATCCTTTTTTAAAAGATTTTATTTATTTATTTTTAGAGAGAGGGCTAGGGAGGGAAAAAGAGGGAAAGAAACATCAATGTGTGGTTGCCTCTCATGTGTTTCCCACTGGGGACCTGGCCTGCAGCCCAAGCATATGTCCTGACTGGGAATTGAACCAGAGACCCTTTGGTTCACAGCCTGGCACTCAATCCACCAGCCAGGGCCATATCCTTTTAAAATCTAATTTTGGCACATATTTTGTTATTGTGTGTGGAGAGGGGGCATAGAAAGAGAGAAAATGAACATAATTTACAAATAAAAATACACATAAAACACAAGAATGTTTAACTGAAGTCAGAAGTCATTGTAAGTATGGAAGGTATTGAGAACTATAGCAAAAAAGCAATTGAATATAATAAATACAATATTATATTAGTTTCGAGTGTACAACATAGTGATTAGACATTCATATAACTTACAAAGTGACCACCTGGAGAAGTTTAGTGCCCATATCTAACACTACACCTAGTGATTGCAGTGTTACTGACTGTGTTCCACTTACTGTGCTTTACCTCCCCGCGACTGTCTCTATAGCCGGCGATTTGCACACCTCCAGCCCTCTCCTTCTCACTCCACCCTCCATCAACATGTTCTCTGTATCATGAACTGGTATGGATAAAATTTTAAGATAATAATCAGGGAGTGAGGATTTAGGAAGGTTCAAGGTAAAAGGGAGGGGCAATTATTAATTCTTTTTTTGTTTCAATTTTATTTTTATTGATCATTTTTTTATTGTTGTTCAATTATAGTTGTCCCCATTTCCCCCCAGTACTCTCCCCTGCCCACTCCTCTTCCCTCACATTCAATTCTACCCTCTCCCCCGTGGTCCTTGTCCACAGGTCCTTTATACATGTTCCTTAGCTTGACCCTTCCCCGAGACATGGCAATAAAGAACAATCTGACAGTGGCAAGTATTAATTCTCATTTGCAACTGTGTGATGCTTGACATTTGCCAGGGATCCACGCATGGGATCTGGTTCCCTCCTCGTGTCCACCCTGTGAGGTCAAGTCAGGAAAGGCATTATCTCTGTTTCATAAGGAGTGAACTGAGACTTGGGTTGAGATGCTGCCTAGAGCTCACTTGGATAGAAAGTGACAGGGCCAGGATTCACATTAGGGCTTCTGGCTCCACAGTCAGCTCTCTGTTAAGACACTCAATAAATATATTTGATAAATTAAGTGACTACTCTTGGCTGAGCGCTGTACTAGGTGGTGTGGCAGCATCTGAAAGAGAGAGAAAGTCACTCCCTCTATTTGCATATAGCCTTCAGTCTGGGACTAGGGACACTAAACAGATGGCTGTGAAACTGTTTACTTCATTTTCAAAGCAATGTACTTGTAAGAGTGAAATAGTAAATTTAGCTCATAAGGATTCAGAGAGCAAAAATTAAGTTAAGAGTATTAGTAGAGATAAGTAGGGTTAACAGGTGAAATAGGGCTCCTTGGGCAGTAAAAAGTTGCCAGCTCAAACTAAGGTGAGTAAAGATGGAAATTCACTGGCTCAGAGATCTGATAACTGCAAACTAGCAGGAAGCAAATGATGTCTCTAGAATTCACGCCTGGTTTTCTCTGCCTAGTTTTATTCCCAGGTAATGGTAATCTGGCCAGAGCAGCTCCTGGCTAAATCCTACAAGCTCAGCCCTCACCGTAGAGAAGAAATCATTTCTACCCTGATGGCACCAGCAAAGTAGGGTTCACCCAGGATTGGGTTTTGTGCCTGTCTCTGAACCAATCACTGAGGCGAAAAAATACTGTGCTCTGATTGGACAGGCCTGGGTCACATGCCCAGTCCTGAGTAGGGGTGGGGTCAGACGCATCAGAAAGAGCCCTGACTGGTTAGCGATTGTTTCCCCAGAGGAAAATAGAGGTTCCCTCCACCCGAGAAGGGAGAAGGGCTATCAGAAGAGCAAAACAACAGAGGATCATTACAATGGATAAGATTACCGAAGGAAGTAATTTTGTTCCAAAATTTGAAGGGAGCGTCTGAGTTTGTTTTTAATTTTACAGAACATTGATTTGAGTTTTAATTTTTCCTTTCCTTTAAGTCTTAAGGACACAATTTCTTTATACAGGGATGTCCCGAGTTGAGATTCATCATCCTCTTTTTGTTCCTTTTCTGTTCTCTACCCTTCTGGTCTTCTTATCTCTGGAACCCCCAAAGACAGCCTTTTAAACCCCGTGTCAGCCACTTGCTAGCCTTTTGGGGGGCTTCTCCCCTTTAGGGCTGTTCTTACTGACCTAATAATAACCTATTATTGAAGATGCTGGAGACGGTTCTCCTCCAGCCTCCCCACTCTTACTCCTCAGGGCTCCCAATTTTGGCCCTGTCCTTTTTTCAAGTTTGCATTTTCTCCTTTCCACAGAGGTTTGCAATACTCCCTTTAAGAAATCCCCTCCAGGCCCTGGCTGGGTAGCTCAGTTGGTTAGAGCATCATTGTGATGCACCAAGGTTTGGGGTTTGGTCCCTGGTCAGGGCACATACAAGAATCAACCAAGAATGCATAAATAATTGAAACAACAAATAGATGTTTCTCCCTCTTTCCCCTCCTCTCTCTCAAAAATATCAATCAATAAAATATTTTTGTAAAAATCCCCTTCATTCTTTATTATGTTTTAACAATTTTTCATCCCATGCTCTTATCCCTGCCTTCTACCAACCCCATCCACCAGCCTTGCTGAGCTCCTGTGGGATTTCGAATTTTAGAAAATGGTCACATGTAGCAAAGTCCTGCTCTAGAAGGCAGAGCACTCCATTTCCTGCCCCCACCCCCATCCCGTGGCCTTTATCTCTCCAGGCCTCCTCTCCTGTAACTCTGAAGCAGAGATGATAAGATTCCCAGAGGAAAGCATTTGCAAAGTGCTCTGAGTGCTTTGATGAAATTGA
This sequence comes from Tonatia bakeri, assembly GCA_004024845.1. NCBI lineage: Eukaryota > Metazoa > Chordata > Mammalia > Chiroptera > Phyllostomidae > Tonatia > Tonatia bakeri. Next base: position 212,945 of record PVIA01001558.1, on the reverse strand, counting down.
TTGGGTAAATGGAAACATATTTTTTTTGCAACTGCTCTAACCTATTAAAAAAATAAGGTATGCAAATGTAATGACTCACCATTTAACAAATAATGAAGTTCTTTGTAATTTTAAATATTATTTCACAAGAGATTTTCCAGCAATGAAAAACCATAATGCTTTATTTGAAATGTTTAAAAAGTAAATACTGCTTGATATCTTTAAAGCAGTGCTTTCATTATCAATGACTGAATTAACATTTTGTTTCATTTGTCTAGCGTCTCTTTTGAAGGGTTTGAAACATGCCAATATTGTGCTCCTGCATGACATAATCCACACCAAAGAGACACTGACATTCGTTTTTGAATACATGGTGAGTTGCCCCAGCATTGTACAAAGCATGAGGGAAAAGCCTGGTGCTTGTATAATGAATCTGTTAATATTTTATGGCATGATAAAATTTTCATTACAACGTGGAACGTGTCATGGAAATTTTCATTATTATGATTAACGGACCCTATTGTTCTTACACTCATTCTTTAATCTTGCTTCTCTACCCACTGTATCTGCTCTTTTGCCCCTCACCAGCAATAGTAAATAAGAATTTTGAGTTTGCCTCCTAAATAAAACTTTTACACTTTTTTAAAATCTATTTTTAATCACTATCTGAGCAGAACTCAACATTTTTTCATTGACATGAATCACAAGGTTTCTAACAATTGTATATAAGTTTACTAAAGAATAACTCATTTTAGCATTTTTGAGAGGAAAAACTATTCAAATATTAACAGAAAGAAATCATTAGGTATGTGTACTTGACTTGCCTCCAAGAAGAGTGAAAAATCCCTCTGTCATTGTGTTTGGTGGCAGTCATTTAAGATGAGCATCTCTTTGTCCTGAGAAACAAGTTTCCTTCTAAGAGCAACCAGTTAGAAAGACACAGTGTTTGACCTTAACAGCGGGGTCTCGGAAAACCAGATTATGTAGCTTTTGCACCTTATTCTCAAAAATTCTAAACTCTGTAATGCCTCTGACAGTCAAATCTGTGCTCTGCTTTGGGCGCTGTCCGAGCACCACTAACATCAGTCTCTCTGCTGTTTCACCCAGCACACAGACCTGGCCCAGTACATGTCTCAGCACCCAGGAGGGCTTCATCCTCACAATGTCCGGGTGAGTACTCTGAGGGGCAGGACCTCTGGCTTGCCCACAACAGGAGAATTTGGAAGCAGACTGCCAGTGCCAAGCAAAGTCCCAAGGTACTAAAGAAGATGGCCATCATTGATATTCTAGAGAAAAGTTAAAAACAAAAAGTTGCCCCTCAAGAAATGGAGCAGTGTTTAGCTGTTTTCTGGGCAGCCCAATCTTGTCAGTCATTGCTCTCATGCAGGTGTGTCTCTAGAAGGATAAGCCAGTTAAAAAGGAAGCAGTGAAGGTAGGCCATCATAAAATAAATACCTTTTTCTGAGCAAAGTACTGTGTTCTCTGATAAAGTTTGCATTGTATTTATAGTTCTCCACTAGAATTAGCAAACAAACTACTTTTGTTAGATGTCAATCAGTTACCCTTCTGCCTGTTCTATCAGATCCTGTTACCTATGAGACTAGCTTCCATTTTTCCAGTCATTAGAATAGAAAAAATAATAAACTCTTACCTAGCTGTAATTCTACATGTTATAAATTTTAGAAACCATTTGTCTTTTATACTTTTCATTCCCTAAGGTTTTATTGTCACTAATTAATTGACTGGCACTTAACCTAACCACATGAGATTTGTATACTATGTACTCATTCACTTAACTAATAATTTATGTATTCATTTATTCATTCATTCAAGAAATATTCATTGAGTACTTAGTAAGTCCTTAGGTTTTACTAATGAATAAGTCGTGTTTCTTATTTTAAGTGTACTTAAAGCTTCATAAGATTCATGGACTTAAATAGGCAGTGAGAAGCAAAGCGATAAGGCTATAGCCATATTAATAGGAATATTATGAGAACTCTTAATAAGGAACTCAATGTATTCTTGAAGACAAAGGGGAAAAGGCTTGAGGACAAGGGTTGAGGAGAGTGACGAAATTTTAATAGCTATTGGAGAATGGTATAGGAAACTAACTAGGGAAACCAAGAAAGTCTAGTAGTGTGTAAAGATTTGAATGAGAATTAAAGTCATTAAATTATCTGCACGATCATGGGACTTTTTTAAATAGCAGCACATAGTAATTCAAATAGAGGAGCAGAGGAAATAGACCGTTTGATTGATTCAAAGTTGGGGTTTTGCTGGATAACTGGGAGGAAGAAACAGTCTGGCCAGAGAACTGAAGAGAATGTTGAGTGGTCAGAATGAGGGCTGGTGGCTTCTAAACTGAGGGGAGGAAGTGAAGATAGGCAGGTTCCTGACAGGTAGAAAGCAGAAGAGGAAAAACTAAACTAGAGGTGTTGATTAAATAGAGAATGGTTGGAGGAAAAAAATACTGTGAGAAAGATTTTCAGGTTCATGTAACTGACATACCAGACTCCGCGCTAGATGCCAAAGAGGGAAAAAAGAGAAGACAGAGTCCTGCTCTCAAGGCACTTACATCCGAAAACAAGATAAAAGAAATAAATGCCAATGCAGGACATTGGTGAATAATTCCAAGTAAGAAATAAGACCTGGTATTGTAGGTGTATAAAGAAGTAAAATGTATTTTCTCATTTTAAGTGGTTTCATTGAGCCAGAACTTAAAAAATGCATGGCACTTTAAGAAGCTGAAATAGGCCCTGGCTGAAATAGGTATGGCTCAGTGGACTGAGTGCCTGCCTATGAACCAAAAGGTCGCTGGTTCAATTCCCAGTCAGGGCAGACTAGGGGGCACGTGAGAGGCAACCACACATTGATGTTTCTCTCCCTCTCTTCCTCCCTTGCCCTCTCTCTAAAATGAAATAAATAAAATCTTAAAAAAAAAAAAAAAGAAGCTGAAATAAGGGAAGATGTTAGAGGGAGAAGACTTATTTCCACCAAAGGTACAGAGCAGGGAAATAGGGGACAAGTTCAAGGAAGAGGACCCCAGAGTTATGGGTTGTTAGGCGGCCAACAGTGGTGTTCGGTCTTCAGGTTCTGACCCATTAGTGGGTTATGAAATCAATTTGTTAACTAGCACCTAACATTTTAAAAAATGAAATGGAATGGGTGAGAAGAGAATAGAAAATATCTTTGCAACTTTTGTTCCAGTTGAAACTGTACTCGTGTATGGATGTGAATACTGGGTGCATATGCATTTCTTACTGTGGCTGTGGGGCAGGGGGGAGCTTTAAAAAACAGGGGGTTGATGCAACTTTCTTGTTTTGCAGAGTTGCAGTCTAAGGTTTGAGAGGATAAACATTTTGCCCAAGGTTATAGAACCAGCTTTTGCTAAATATGACTCTTAGTTAGGGTACTTTTTTACTCCTACCATATTGCATCTCTGGTCCTGTTGGCCTGACATCTATTAATAGACTGTATTAGTGAAATAGGGAGCATGAGTCTGGGGAAACAGATTGGGTAGGTGGCTGAGAGCCTTACTTTCTAAGATGTGGACTTTATTCCTTAGACATAGACTCATTAAAGGGGTTTGAGTTGAGAGAGAATGACGGGATCAAAAGGAAATTCATGTAATTGTGGCTTGTGGATTAAAGAGGGGGAACTGGAGTCAGGGATTCCAGCTGGGACTTTACTACTGTGGTCTGGCCTGGTGCTTCTGAAACTACAATGAGCGGATGAATGACCTGCGGATCTGACTCAGTAAGTCTAGGGTGAGGCCTGAACTTCTGCTTCTAACATGATCCCAGGTGATACAGATGCTGCTAGTAGAGGACCAAACTTTGAGTATCAAGGGTCTAGGTAAGAAGTAATAAAGGCCTAAATTATGGTAGCAAAGGAAATAATGGAAAGGAATGTGAAATAGTAACAGTGAAGAGTTCATCAAGGACATGGTGACTAACCGGACATGAGGAGGGAAGGGGTGGGGCCAAACATGACTGATTTTGGGTCTGACTGACCAGGAGAATTGTAGGTCTATTAATAGAAATAGAAGAAGCCAGTTAGGAGAAGAGCAGGAGTCCTGTTAGACAGAATGAGCTCCTAGGGAAATGAGCAGCAGGCAGCTGAAGAGGAGATTGGTGTGCAGTGGTGACATATGAGCTGGAGATATAGATTTGAGGGTAATGGGCACAAGGAGTTTGTGGGTAAAGACAAGAGAGTGGGTAACCAAAAGGGCAAATCCACAAAGGGAAATGGACTAATGACAGAACTTTTGCCTTCAGAGGCTGAGAAGAGGAACAGGACGGCCAGGGACTAAGGGAAGCAGCTTTTAAGAATGCAGATGATCCAGCAAAATACATTTTCATGGAAGTCAAGGGAAGAGACAATTCCAAGAAGGGTGTGGCTGAGGGTGTCACAAACACCAAAAATACAGTTGAAAATGATACTTGACTGCAGGGACTATGTAGATGTGTGAGGGACACACACTAATAAACAGAGGGGTGTGTTTTAGGCATAGGGAGACAGAAAGGAAGGAGTTATCCAATCAAAGCAGATGGGAGCGGGGATGAGTTTCCCATATTAGAGGCAGCAGTGAAAATGCTGGAATGACAGAGGAGACAGGGTCTATTCCAAGAACTGACGATAATTCAGTAAAGCTGGAGGTTTGGAATTAGCAGAGTTGGGGATGATTGGAGATGAGACTTGAGAGGGAAGTAGGAGCCGGTGTATGAAGGGCCCAGCTGTATCATGTTACTCAATTTGCGGAGCCCCATTTACAGATTTTAAACAAGGAAGTGATAACTTCGGATTTTCTTTTTGTAAAGCTTACTTCAATGACTCTGTAGTGAATAGTTTGGGAAAGGGCAATACGTTTTTGGGAAATGTTATTGTCTCTTGACCTCACTCTCTTCTTGTTTTTTTCCTACTCCCACCCCATCCTCCCATTTCCTCCCTTTCCCTAAATGCTGGTGTCTTTTAGGGTTCCCACCTTGACACTGAGGCTAATCAGGACAACAGTGGTGCAGATGTGAGGTGATGGTGGACATATATGTGATCAGTTAGCTAGCTAGAATTCACAACAGACAAAAGAGTCAGCAATAGTTCTCCTAGCTTTGCATGTTTAGGTGGATAATGGTGCTATTCACTGAAGAAGAAAAAGATAGGAGAAAGTGGATTTCAGAGGTAAATAGTGAGGTAAGTTTTAGCCATTCTGAGTTTGAGATGATTATGGAATGTCCAAATTCGAGGTGATTATGGAATGTTCAGACTACATGGATCTAGAGTTCAAGAAAGAGTCTGAGTTGGAGATAAACATTTTGGAATCTTCAGAATACAGTTGTTAAGCGAGTGGATAAGATGGCTAAGAGAGAGTATGTGGAGTGATAAGAGAAGAATGCCAGGATGGCACCCTAAGGAATTTCAATATATTAGAGATCAGAAGAGGAAGTGGATGGAACCTGTAAAAAGAGCAGTGAGAGAAGCAGGAGAAAAATGTAGTACCAAGGGAGAAAGCTTCAGGAAAGAAGGTATAGTCAACAATGCCAAATGCTGCAAAGAGAAGGCATGAGAGCTATCCATTGGATTTCCACAGCAAAAGGCATTTATGACCATGGTGAAATATATATATATATGAATGAATGAAAGATGTGATCAAAACAGTTGCACATGACGACAAGACCCACTGCATTACCACAGAGTGAGGGGCTGAAATTGACTAGAGAAGCGGATCACTGGAACTGAGGAAGTCAGCTTAACTTGTTCATGTGGCTGCTGATGTCAAGGAAGCAACAGCTGTGATCCAGGAGCCCAAGTCTTCAGAGAATGATGGAGAGTGGTGGGGACTGGTGTGGATGAGAATGAAAAGAGGAGTAGAGGAAGAGGTAGCTGAGTGGCAAGAAACAGGGGTTTTTATTTAAGGGTGGAGAAGTAATGGTTTTGAAGTGGTATTAAGGAGTTGGGAGACAGCTGACCCCACCTCCCTGTGCTCAAATGTATGATGAGTAAGCTGTAGAAAAACTAACATCCACTTGAGGATGCTATAGGGAAACAGTGAAATCAAGGTCCCATTTAAGGGAAGGAGCCAGAAGGAAATTCATCAGAGGTTGAGTTGTAGAGGGTTTTTAAACCAGGATTGAGGAGTGAAGAGAGCAGTGAAAAAGTTCGGATGAGGAAGGAACCATGGATACTGGATTAAATAAGAGGAAGCCCAGAGCAATATAGACATGAGCTTATGGGAAGAAAAATGAATAGTCAGAGAGGCTTATTTTTTGAGGAATAACCACAGGAGATATAGTGAGACATGGGAATCAGAGTGACGTTCACCAGTGTTGGATTTAACAAGCCCCAAGGATCCCTGGTGAGTGGAAGGACTCAAGCTTCCCTGCAGGAGTTGGCTGACTGTTCTGATTGTGTTTTGAGGGATTCCAGCCCAGATGGCAGTAGCCCAAATGAATTACATTTCGTTCCCAAGAGTCTCATTGTGCTGGAAAGAGAACTAACCCCTGGGGTATGGGATGCCTCTCTGGAAAGAGTCACCCACAGATCTGGCTTGATGTGGACTGAAAAAACACCATCAAATTGGGTCATATTATCAGTGAAGCTTTGGCAGTGTCAAAGGAAGAATCCAGGTTATAAAGGATTAAAGAGTGAGTGGGTGGTGAGCTTAGTCAGCACACACTGCAGTTTTGAGAAGTGTGGCTGTGAAATACCATACCTGAACACCACAGTGCTTCACCACTGACAAATGCTTGCAGACAGACATATGTGGCACCCAGGAGGAAAGAGACTGAGAGCAAGAAGGTGGGAGGCAGCCGTGACTAATTAGTGAGAACAGGCCATCCTTGGGCCATGAAAGGCATTTCAGCCTGGCCCACTGAGGAGCTCAGTTTCTGACTCAGCTGCCGACTCCCTCTCTGCCTGTCATGTTTTAATTTTCTGCCTTTTCTCTAGCTTCTCGGGATGGCGTAGTGGAGTCAGGCAGCCCTGATTTTGACACCTGGGCCTGACTTTTTCTAGACATATTTTTAAAGTTTCCTCCTTTTTTTTTTTAATCTGTAAATTGAGGACAAGGCTATCTTCCTCACAGGGTTGTTTTGAGGATTATAAGAAGTGATAGGCATTCAGTAAATATTATTTTCCCTCTCTTCCTTCTTCTGTCTCTCTTCCTCACTGATCACCATCTTTCTGTCTTCTGTCCCTCACGTGCCTCCATCTTACTCTGTCCTGCATCCTTCCCGCTGAACAACATATACTATATGGCATCTTATCTTTCACCCAGAATCTCAGTCAGTTTTTTATATTGTCTTTTCCATGAACATTATGACCAATTAGAAGGTTTAAATGCTGACGTAAGAATTTCGTACTTTGGTAGCTTAGTGATTTGATGAATGGAAAGAGGAAACAGTGCGTGCGTCTGAAGCACCGGGAAGATAAAGCTTCGGGAAGATTCATAGAACCAGGGCACATTTGAAGTAGAAGCCTCAAGAAACTTTCAGCATTCTTAAATGGCTTGTACAACTGATGCATGGCCTGCATCACACCTACACGGCCACAGCTATTCTATGGCAGGTGGACTCCCCAGGCTCCAGCTTCGGTCAGACCATGCTGCGCGTTACCCTGGCTATGATGTCTCCGAGTCATTGGTAGATCAGGACAGGTCCTAGCATCTCTGAAGTTCCTGGTTTCCAAGATGTGATGGAAAAGTGGATTTATCCTCATAGCTCTGTATCTGGTACTTTGCCTGTGTCCCCAGGAATGCTGGGGCTGGTCCTTTCTTTTCTAAACTGTCAGAACATGTTCTCAGTTGGCATAGGTTTTTGTAAACACTAATGTTGGTGTTTAAATTCTCAATTGCCAGTGTCACTGGAAAATAGCAAAGACACTTGGAAAACTAAGCATCCTTTTTTTTTTTTAACCGTATACTTCTATAATGATGGGAACCTAAAAATGTCTGGTTTCTGTGCCTTATTATAACATGCAACATTTTAAAATTTGGGCCCAGAATGTATTTTTCATGCTGTTTCTGCACTTTCTTTCTTCTCTCTTCTATTTACTCCTTGTTCTCTTTTGAATTTTTTTTAATCTAATTTCTTTTGGTCTCTCTTCCCTCTTAATTTATATTTATTTCCCTTATTTTCAACTTTGAACCTAAGGCTTTAAAAATAGGTTTAAAAAGATAATGGTTCCTTTATTTCCTTTTACCATCTAAGGGTATATTTTCCAGTTCGGTCTCCTCGTGTTGTGTTTTTAAAAGGGTTTCATATCAGAGAGCCTGGAAAACTTAAGCAGTTGTAAACCTTCGTATATCATTTCCAGGTCAACTTTGATCTCATATGCCAAGTTTATCAGTGGGGGAAAAATTAAATCTCTTACATCTAAATCAATAACTAGTGCTCCAAAGGAAACTTGCTTTGGATTTTTAAGGAAGGATAATTCCTTCAATATCAAAGAAATGGGATCTCAGGGAAAGCCAGAATCTCTTTGTTTAGGACATGGGCTACTCACCTGACTTTCCTTGTCCTTTTTCCTCTTCTAAACATAAAATGTTCTCTCTCTCTGCCCCCTCCGTCCACCCCTGTCTCTCAAGAGACACTTTCACAATATTCTTACAGATGAGTGTTTTTGATTTAGTGGAGAAATCCACATAGTGGCTCAAATCTATTTAGATAAGGTGTTCATTCCTTCCAGCTTTTCATGTTTCAACTTTTGCGGGGCCTGGCGTACATCCACCACCAACACGTTCTTCACAGGGACCTGAAACCTCAGAACTTACTCATCAGTCACCTGGGAGAGCTCAAACTGGCTGATTTCGGTAAGCTGCCCTGCGAGTCTTTTTCTGGGCTGTGAACAATGCTGCTTTTATGTACGCATGTTTAACGCATTGACGAGGCCTGGCCTTTGAAAAGTCGAGGCCCACAGAGCGTGATGCTTTGTGATGATATTAAACTACCACGGAGGAAGTGTGAGGCAAGAAACAGGGAGAAAATGGTAGCTTTAGGATTCTATCAAATTTCAGTCTAATCAGACCTGAAAACTTTTGCACCCCTATTAGCCACTGCCATTTTTTATACAGAGACACCTGCAAAAGTAAACTGCTCTTGGTAGGTTTCTGTAAATCTAGGTGGATATACAAATTCCATCAGAGTAGACTGAGGGTATCCCGGGACGGCAGGGTGAAGCTCCAGATTGTCAGACAGACTCCTTCAGTGAAAGCCCCAGGACGCTTGTTCCTGCTCAACTACGCATCTAGACAGGTGTGACTATAAGGCCTTTATTTTCGTCGAAGTGATGCAGATTTCTCCTGAGTGTTACTCTAGCTTTCCATTTTAGTGCTTACCACAGTTTATAATCACACACACACACACACACACACACACCACACCTGTGTGACAATTTTGACTCCTCCACTAGACTAGAGGCATTATGATGGCAACCTGGGTCCATGTTTGCTTATTGTTGCATCCCTAGTGCCTGGCACCATAGCAAGTACTCAATAAATATTTGTTGAAAACCTGGCTCCGTGTGAGCTGAGGAACCATACTTCTGTTCGGCAGATGTCAAATAGTTATACTCTAGCTGCAGTACTGTATTCTCAGATAGTGGTTTTCATCTGGGTAGGTAGGCATTTAACAGACTTTCATTTATCAACTCCCCACAGCAGTGACTCATCTATTGAATATTTTTCCAGCTATAGATCATGTGATTCTGTGAGATCAGTAGCTGACTGAGGAAGTACTCTCATTGCACAGAGGAGTGCTTTGAAACAGACTCGTCTGAAGTCCTACCAAACTAACTAATTTAGGTTAGCAATCCCCACCCTTTCTCTAAGTGGGGATTCTGCACTGCTAAAGTGGAGGCTGGCCACGTTAGTTATGGACCAAGTTCTATTGCTGTTACAGAGCCCTGAAATCATACAGGTGTAAACAGGCTAGAAGCTGAACTTACTCTCACATACCATCTGACCTAAGCAATCGGAACTTGTAAGGAGGCCCCACCATCCCTAGGATGTTGCCCCAACTACATATTGCAAGATGACTGCCACCACCTTCTCATTGACAGCTTGGTGGAGGGAGAAATGGAAGGAATGCTTATCCTGTCCATTAAGTGCATGATCTGGAAGTTCGCACATCACTTCTGTCCATGTCACAGGCAAGAATTTAGTCAGGAAGGCTACATCTAGATGCAAAGGAGGCCAAAATTTGAGAAATTCACTTGATCAAGAAGTACACAAGGATCAAGATAGCTGAGTAGCTTTATTAAAAGCACCCAGCGTTTGTGTACTAGTGTTAAAATACTGTTTACTCAGCCAGTTATACCCTCCTTGGTAGAATGTGTCACTGGGTCCTCCAGGAAATCCCAGGACGATGAGTTCTGTGCTTCTCCCCTTTGGTCAGGTCTTGCTCGGGCCAAGTCCATTCCCAGTCAGACATACTCTTCAGAAGTTGTGACCCTCTGGTACCGCCCTCCTGATGCCTTGCTGGGAGCCACTGAATACTCCTCTGAACTGGACATATGGTAAGAGCTAGTGCCAAAAAATGAAGAAATATGTCATCCAACCCTTGAGGGTTACTTTATCATTTGTATTACATGTTTAACAATAACTCTAATGACAATAACGTTTGTCTACAGAAACATAAAGTGCTTTCAAATACATAGCTCCTGTGATTTTTTTCGAATCATCCTACAAGTTTTTACAGTTGAAGAAATTGAGACTCAGAAAGGTCTTGCCCAAGGCGTCTTCTGAGTCCTGTACTCTTTCTACCATGCCGTGCCTCCTGGTTCTTTTCTTCAGTCTTTTGTCTTTTCTCCTGGTCCTTAGACAAACACACATACACTCCCAAACCACAGATATGCACACACGCACTCACTCATCTGTGCATGCATGATCACACATGCCCAAACACAGTTCTGAACCTGGTGAAAAAGCATAAAGACCAAGAATCAGGAGACCTGATTTTTATGCCAGTTCTACTTCTAATCAACTCCTCTGGATTATGTTATCTTGAAAAAGTCATATATCCTCTTTGTGTCTATGCTCCTCCATATTGAAAGATTTTATTTATTTACTTTTTTTTTTCAAGAGGGAGTAATGGAGGGAGGAAGAGCGGGAGAGAAACAGCAATGGTCAAGAGATACGTGGATCAGTTGCGTCTTGCACACACCCCCAACTGGAGACCTGGCCTGCAACCTAAGCATGTGCCCTGACCTGGAGTCAAACTGGCAACCTTTCAGTTTGCAGGCTGATGATCACTCAATCTACTGAGCAACACCAGCCAGGGCTGTTTCTCCATTTTTAAAAATGAGGATAACAAACTCTCCCATGAGAGGTTGGATGGGATTGCAGTACAAGTATAAAAACCAGATGGATGCTGTGGAGTAGAACCACATTGTTGGGGAGGCGCTTGGATTAATGGGATACAGTGATAGTGTGGGACCTCAGGCAGTCCACATTCCTAGAGCATCAGTGTTGTGTTTTCTAGACCCTATTCCTGAAACTGTGTCCCCTGTCATCAGGGGGCTACAGTTAGATGTGTGGTGACTGCAGCCACAGCTACCTCCTCAAAGGTAACAAAATCTGTGGACTTCTTTCAAGATCTTAAAAGGTCATTTGTAAACAGAGGGCCCTGGTTTGTTGTTGTTTTTTTAAACCAATAATGGATTAGAGAAATTAAACAATATCTTAAAAGACTAAACTAGGCTTTGGATTTCTTAAAGAATTGAGAACGGTTGCAAAAATTATCCTCCAGTGTATCTGGAGCCATTGATTTTCCAATACCTGGTGCCATTCCTGCAAGAATCAGTCTGCTAGTCAAAACCCTTCCGGCACCTCAGCACTCATTGTCACTTCAAAGGCCTTTGATGGGCTCTGCTTTCTCAGCTCTTAATGATGGCTCTCCAGTTGTGCTTCACAGACAGAGTGAAACTTCTACTTATCACTTTGAAACTTTGTTTTCTTATAGAACATTATTTAAAACATCCAAAAAGATATATAACATATATTTACATACATGTTTCTCAACAGGGTCAGTTTTGCCTCTCACGGATGTTTGGCAATCTCTGAAGGCATTTTTTACTGTCACAGCTGGGTGGGTGGTACTACAGGTACCTAGTGGGCAGAGGTCCTGGATGCTGTTAAACATCCTACAATACACAGTATAGTCCCCCACAGCATAGATTTATCCAGTCCCAAATGTCAACAGTGTGAAGACTGAGAAACTGATGTAGATTGGGAGGCATAATGAAGTCAGCTCCATAAACCCTCTTTCCAATGGAACAATTAGAACATAATACTGTCACACCTGCTTGGGTCCCTTTCCCATCAATCTGCTGCCCACAAGAGGGGCCTCTACTCTGAATTTTTTCTCTTGTGTCATTCCCTGGCCCCTTTTAAAAATAATATTTTTACATTTTAAATGGATTCTAAAAAAGATGATTTTGTTTCACCTGCTTTTGAGTTTTTATAAAAATGGTGTTATATTGGTTTTAGTTTTCTGTGACTTTTTTTTTTTACTCAATATGTTTCTAAGGTTTACTCATGTTGATCTGTATAGTTACACTTTATTTCCTGTTGATGAATATTTCATTTAGTTTGTTTATTGTCTTGCTTATTTTTGCTATTATGAATATACTTGGCATTTACCTTTAAAGATTTCTCAAGGGTACTTAGGAATATATTTGCTGTGTCACAGTATGTGATGTTTAACTTCACAAAGTAGTGCCAGGTTGTTTTCCAAAAGAGGTTGTAATAATTTATTCACTAACAGTGTGTTGTGTTACAGTTCCTTATCCACATCTGCACCAACTTGATAATAACAGATTTCTGAGTTGTTGCTAATCAAGTCAGTAGAATAGTATGATGTTATGATCTAAATTTTCTAATTACTACTAATGAGGTTGCACATCATCTGGGGATTATTTGCCATTTGTGCTTTCTCTTCTGTGAAATACCCATTTGTCTTTATTTTCTTTTGGTCTCTCTGTCTCTGACTGTCTATCTCTCCCTTTCTCTCCTCCTTTCCTTCCCTTTCTTTCTTTATTGATTTACAGGAGTTCTTATATTCTGGAATCTTTTATCAGTTGTATGTGTTGTCAGTAAGCCTCCCCCAGTTCATGGTTTATGTTTTCACATCTTTAAACTTTATTAACATAAGTTCTTAATTTTAATATTGCTGAATATACCAATCTTTTCTTTTATGATTAGCCCTTTTGCTTTTTGTTTATAAAATGTTTTCCTTCCTGAGGTCAGAATGACACTGTTCCATGCATTCTTTTAATAGTTGTAATGGTTTTTCCTTTTGTTTTAACTCTTAAAACATTGGGAATTGACCTTTGTATATGCTAACGAATTGTCATGCCAGTTTCTTCAGCTATCTGCTATGCCAAATCTCTTTCATATCAAGTTTCCATAAATGCATTGATCTGTTTCTGTACTCTCTATTTTTTTCCACTGGGGTCAGTTTATCCGTTCCTGTACCAATGTCACGCTGTACTAATTCCTATGGCTTTATAATAATACTTTAGATTTGGTAAGACAAGTTTCCCCACTTATTCTTCTTCCAGAGTGTCTTGGCTATTTTTCCCCTCTGATTTTTCATGTAAATTTTAGATTTGGTGTTTCAAGTTTCACGAAAAATCAAGTTTCATGAAAAATGAGATTTTCACTGGAATTTCATTCCAATCATAGAACACTATGAAAATAGCTAACATCTTTGTGATATTGTCTTCCAATTTTTAAACATGGTAGGTATATCTCTTGCCCTGACTGATGTGGCTTAGTTGGTTGGGCGTCATCCCACTAAGTGAAAAGTTGATGGTGAGATTTCTGGGTTGCAGGTTCGGTCCCTGGTCAAGGTGTAAATGGGAGGCAGAAGCAACCAGCAGATGCTTCTCTCCCTCTTTTTCCCTCCCTTCCCCTCTCTCTAAAAATAAATAAATAAAATATTTTTTTTTTTACAAAAATCATGGTATAGCTCTTCATCTGTTTAGTTCTTTAACGTCTTTTAGTAAAGTTTTATAATTTTCTCTCTAAGGTCTTACATTACTGGAGCAAAAATTGTTGTAAATCTATTTCTGTTGTTTATTGTTTCCTTTAGTTCTTGCATATGATATCTTTTTTCCTTGCATGTTTAGTTGTTTTTGAGAGTGATATGCTAGTTTTCCTTAAATTTTCATCTGTGGGATTTTTTTAAGACCTTGAAGGACATGGGTTCTCTCATGGAGATTTGCATCTGATTCCACTAGGTGCATTTTTTAATAAAGAACTTTGTTATTGTGTCTTACATACATGTTTGTCTGCCACCCAGATCTTAATTTCTTAATATCATTCCCTACAAAAAAGAACTAGAACTTTTTGAAGAAATGGTCAGTTCTAAGGCTAAGGTAGAAGAAAGTACAAGATAGGTCAAGGACATCTTATTGGGTGGGAAAATTATTTTACAAAGTGATAAAAAAATGATGGAAATATGTCAAAAGGATATAGGAAGCAGCTTAAATAGATTCCCACTAGCCAGAGCTGGTACAATTTAAGCATTAACATCAATGATTAGAGTAATGGATTATAACTCACTGGAAAAAAATAGAATACATAAGTCTACATTAAAGATAGCCAGGTGGTAGATAGAAAGGAAGCTCCTTCTTTCAGTAGAATGCCAACTAATAACTGGAGAAGAAATGATGGAGTTAGAAAAATCACTATTCGTAATATTATAATAGTACCTGATTCAAATAAGCATCATCAATGCTAAACTAAAGGGGGAGTTTGATGGGGAATAAGACACTTACATAGTCTCAAAGTACCTCTCCACAAATTGCTTATTAACTACAAAGGAAAAAATAGTAACTGTAGTAGAGAAACATGGCAGATGTTTACCATGGCCACCTTAACCAAGTAATTAGAGATTATATTATCAATAATGAGACTAACTGATATTCTATATTTCATGATATGATGCACTAAGAAGGATGCAATATCACCCAGATTTTCCTGAAAAAAAAAAAAAAGCAACATAACCTGAATGAGACCATAAGGAAACATCAGGTAATCTCAATTGGAGAAATATTCTGCAACATAACTGGCTTGTATTCTTTAAGAGGTGAAGGGGAGGAAAAAATTTTCTCTATCCCCTTATGTTTTGTGGATGGGCCTGCAAAATAAACTGATGGAAAATCAGATTAACAGGAGAAAGGCACACAGATTAGATTTGATGTTCAAAGTATTACATGGCATGGAGGAGGTGGCTTCCTAACAAGAAGAGAAAAACCCCAAAGAAGCAGTTAGGCTTGGAGGCTTTTATACCATTCTGACAAAGGACAGTACATTGTAAAGAAGTGACAAGACAAAGGAAAAAGGTATCTGGATTTTTCAGGGGCCATAGAATGTGGAAAGGTAAATCTATGGGGACCCTACTAGTAAATAAGGGTTACTTAGCAGGTTTTTCAGTGTAGATTTTTCTTGGTGCCATCTCTCTCTCTGGTGATAAGGTTGTGCTCCCCTGCTGGTGTGGAAAGGGTAGGAGGATGAGGGGACATCTTCACAAGGGGAACTTATGCCCTGCTTTCAGGCAAATAGAGGAAGGCAAGAGAGCTCATCCTATATTTGCTTTTTCTCAATTGCCTTTAGCACAAAATAATCCTTATGCCAGAGTGGTGTATTTCAGGGTGGCATTTTCTGTTCCTGCGAGGTCAACGTTTTGAAAGGCAGTGAAACTGTTCCAGATTAAAGGAGACTAAAGAGACATACCAGCTAAACACAGTGCATGGTCCTAGATTGGGTCCTGCAGGAGATAGAGCTGAAGACAACACCATTGGGACAAAAGGTGAAATTTAAATACGGGTTGTGGAATAGGTGGGGGTATCAGATCAATGTTGAATTTTCTGATTTTGATAATTGCACCGTTCTTATGTAAGAGAGTGTTTTTTGTTCTTAGAAAATAAACACAAAAGTCTTTAGGGATGAAGAGTCAGGTATCTGCAACTTACTCTCCACTGCTTCAGAAAAAAATAGAGGTAAATGCATAAGTAGGTAGATAGTTAGATGAAAGAAAGAAATGCAGTATCATTGATATGCGATGAAAGCAGTACAACATTGACAATGGGTGAATTTATTTGAAGGGTATTATTCTTGTAATTTTAGGCTTGAAATTATTTTAAAAATTAGAGGCTAGCAAAAAATTGAGAAAAAACTGGTACTTCACCAAAGATGGTGTAAGAAGTGCTGGCCTAGTACAGGGTCAGTGTTTGCAATTATTTAATGTGTGTTCAGGAAGAATGTTTATTCCCAAATTGTTGGGAATAATATTTTCAAAAATATTTTACATATTTTCAAAAATTCAAGGTTATTAATTGTGTTATTCAAATCTTTTATATCATTTTTATCTGTTTAGGTTAGTGAAAAGTATTGAAATAGTCGGTAGTTTTTGTTTCTCTTAAGATAAACTCTCATTGTTGAAAGGAAAGATAGTAACACAGGGGATGTAATTCTGTATTGACAGTTATTTTCTCTCAGAGCTTTGAAGACAGTGTTTCACTGTTTAGTCTTCCACTGTTGTTCTTGTAAATTTGCTTTTAGCCCAATTGTAGCAAAGTTTGCTTTTAGCCTTATTGTCTTTCTTTTGCAAGTTATCTCTCATTTTCTCTAGATGTTTTCCTTTGCCTTTGTTATTATGCAGTTGTCAACATAAGTTGTCTAATGTGGATTTCTTTTTTACTTACCCTGCTTGGTATGTATTTGTGCTTCTTCCAATTATGAATCCATGTTTTTCATCAGTTTTTTTTCTTTCTGAGTGTTGCCTTATTCCCTTCTCACTTTCTGGAGCACCAGTGAAAGATTGTTAGACTGCATCTGTCTCTTATCATCTCTTTGATATTTTTCATCTACTCAACTTTGTGTACTGTATTCTGGGTATTCTTTCCTGAGACTCTGACTGGGTCACCTGACCCAGTTCTGTAAGTTTCTCTTCAACTAAGTATCCGTTATCTTGTTACTGAAACTAGAAGGATCTATATTGTTCCACTGGTAAGTGTTTTATTAATTTAATCATGAATAATGACAACAAAACAAAATTCAACTTTAAAATTATTGTCATTACTCTTATTCATTTCACTATTATTGTTGCTTGCCCAGCAAAACTTAAAAGTAATGTAGAAATAGAGCAGTAGCCATTTTCCATTGAATTTACTGTATTTGTTCACTCTCTACATCATTGTTAGATATTGGGTGTTTACATTGGGATACCCCTTCATCCATTTTTTTCCCTTTCCACAGCAATAAGAGGAAAAGTGAGCAGGGAGATTTCCAATTGACAAAGGAAGAAAATTAAAAAATCCTATTCTTCTAGGCCATTCAACTCCATAAGCTTCAAACTGAATTTCTTTAAGGAGGCAAATAATGGTGGTGAGCATTAGACCTCTGTCTTAAAGAAACTAATTGTAACACAGTAGTGCAAGAGCCTCTTATTCACCATGAGCCCTGGTAGCAACAGGGTTAGTGGGAGGCCCAGAGCAAATGGCTAGATTTTGGAAAATGAACAAGTAGGACATATTGATTACTCCCCAGTATCTTTTTTTCTCTCTCTGCTATCTTATCAAACTTTAAAAGATCCCATTAGCAATTTCAGTGAGAAAAACTCAAAGTTTTAGGATGATCATGTTGTTTTGTTTTTGTTTTTATTTTTTACGTTGCATTAAGATTTATATAACACAAAACTTACCATTTTAAATGTACAATGCAATGGCATTAACTACATTCACACTATTGTTCAACCATCTCTACTACCCATCTCCAGAACTCATCATCATCCCAAACTGGAGCTCTGTACCTGTTAACCAATACTGCTTATTACTCCCTCCCCTCAGTCCCTGGCAACCACCAATCTACTTTATGTCTCTACAAATTTGCCTTTCTGGGTACCTCATGTAAATGGAATCAAGCAATGTTTGTCATTCCATATTTAATTTATTTCATTTACTGTAAAGTTTTCAAGGTTCATCCATGTTGTGATAAACTGGGTTTTAAAGGAGGATTTATTTTGCTGCACCAAGTGCTCTATTCAAAATTGACTTCAAGCAGCTGCTGATTTTAGGACCACAGAAAGTTATGCCTGGGAGACTGCAGATTTCTCCCTGCAAACTTCCAAATATAAAGAGTGGCCTGGGAAAAAGCAAATGGAAATGCCACACCACTGCCACATACAGCATTATGTTGTTCTGAATTAATTACAACAGTGAAAAATGAAATACTGATTTATTTCTCCTAACAACATTTTTATATATGCTCCTCGCACCTCCCAAAACCCAAAATCCTGAGATGGTTTATTTCCCCAGAGATTGCCTAAGAAATTTGAGGAATCTTTTTTCCCTCTCTTATGGAAGAATTTGTTCATGCTCAGACTGGAGAAAAGGTTAGGTAGAGAGCCAGAAAAAGCAGAAAACACATAAGCTGTTTTCTCTAACTTAACTGAAGAACCCCAGTTAGAGCAATAAAATGGCCCATGCCTCTCTCCTTTCTGGAAGGATTCGCTGTTTGAGGCCATCGGGTCCTTTTTTCCCTCGCGTGTGAAGTTCCCCTTCATCTACATGGGCTGCCTCAAGGGTATCTCCATAGAGCAGAAATCCTCTCAGAAGCCTAAAGATATGAAGCGTAAGAAGAGCCATAGGAATAAAGATTTAAGAACAAAACAGGAATAAAAGGAAATAGGAGCTGGTTCACTATAAGGACTTCAATATTCAGAATATTTAAAATGTTTGCTTAAGGCTAGTCTGGGGTGGGCAAAATAGGTGATAGCCACATAACTTGTTCAAGAAGCAAATAAAAAATATAAAAATGACATGACTTGTTTATAAAACAAATAAAAATAGAACAGTTCTGAAGAAAAATTAAAAAAATGGAAAGATGAATTGTGTAGTTTTTAAAGAGCAATGCTTTTTCCTAGAAAATATCTTTTGTCTTTCAAACTTGAGGTACACAGACTTACTTTCTCTTTCTTACCAATGCATTGATATTTATGGTGCTTAAGATATTCCAGGTCCTAAAATATAATTGATTTATGAATGTTGTTTGTCTTGTAAGTGCTCTAAATGCATGCATGTATGCACGCCAGTGCACACACACACACTATCTATATGTAACCTTAGACTCCAGATTTGTTTGATGGGAAAGATTTTGACCTGCTCTTAAGTGAAACTTCAAAAAAAAAAAAAAAGACTCCAGAGAATGCCTATATGATACCAACCATGTAAATGAAAATGAAGAATTTTAAACAAATATTAGTATTTTATTCTGTAACACAAACATCTTGTATTACTTTATAGTACCTGCTTAATGGCCTTGATGTCTGGCCTTCTCCAGTATATTTTACATATTTTTTTACACTGTCCTAGTGGAGTAGAAGATAAAGGACACTAAGAAATTGGGTAACAAAAGGACTTCCTTCTTGTTTCCCTGCAGCCACTAGTATGAAAAGGCACAAGAAGACAACAAGTTTTTTACGCTCATATAAGCAATGAAACATTTTTGAAGGGAGGGGAAAAAGTGGACTATGGTTTTGAACCTTGTTTAAAATGTCCAGGCCTCCTAGTGGTTTGTGGGACCCTGAGGTTTCTGGAAGGTGTCAGGGTGCTGGATAGAAAATTGGTTCAAGTTTTTAGACCTCAGGACATTTCTGTTTTATGTCAGTTAAAAAACAAGTGCATATGTGTCTAATGTATAAACATATATACATATGTGTATGTGTATATTTTTTATTTACTTCAAAATGAAATGGTTTGAGACCTTTGAAGCACATACAAAGAAAGTGTGCAGGCAGGGGCAGGGACGTGTTGATGACATTTGCCAGCTCAGGTTCCGAGTTGGTTTATCTCACAGTCGACCATTGCCAGCAGCCAGGATGACTTTTAACCCTTTGACAACTTTCCGTTACTTTTATTCTTCTCCATATGTTGTTTAATTTATACATTTTATGTCTGTTGCTCTAAAGACAAGAAGTAAAATGAATATGGATATTTAAAGACAAGCTAATGAGAATGTTTAAAATGACAATAATTCTAAAAATTTACCTCAAGATACTGCTCACCAGATTCTTAAGTTATATTTGTCTGATCAAAATTCTTGTATCACCTATTAAGATGTCTCCTGTACGTGAAAAATCAGTAAAAAGTAAATATAGTGGCAATTATATACAAAGCGACTTTTCAAACATTGGAGATAAAAACAATCTGTTGTTAGAGAGGGGGAAATCTGCTCACAGAACTCAATCTGGTAGTGTGTGTGTGTGTGTGTGTACACACATGTATGTATATATGTATGTGTGTGCATATACATATATGGTGTGTGTATATAATTCATATATGTATAATTCTAAGAATAAACCAATTCATTATTTTAAATGCAAACCAAGTATTAGCTCATGAAAACAGCTTTTGTCTCTTTAGATATAATGAAATACTGTTAAATTTCAATTTTTTAAATATATGTATACATATTCTGTCTCTACACCAGATGCAAGATAAAAATTACTCTTAAACCTGTTTATCAAGATATCTGCTTTCTCCTACACAATCAATTTAAAGTAATTTAAATAGCATGTGTTTAAAGTCATATGGAAAAAGTAAAAGTTTATCATATGGGATAAATACATATGAATAATATTATAAGACCATATTTAACATGAATTTTTAATAATGTGATGATTTATAATAAAATTTTCTACTTATGTATTCTTCTATATCATGCCACATGAAACATGTCAAGATGGTTACAGAAGTTTGCAAATTTATGTGTTAGTGAAAGGGACTTGGGGCGAAAGTTTTGGAGCATGGGGATAATCAGTGTAGTCTGTTGCCTGAACCATTTTATCTCTCAAAAGATTTATAAGAATGAAAATGTGCATTATTGGCAAAATAAATCTTACTTCTTACTGTCTCTCAAGAATTACCCTCTTATTTGACTACATAGAAAGGAAAATATGTCACCCTATTTAATATATTTTAAGATGCACATTCTTGGTACATCTTACATCAGGATACAATTTACAATCAGTAGCTTCTTACAACACCCAACAGCCAAGCTGCAGTTACCATTGCATGTGTGTGAACATCGAACATGCCCGCATCAAAACTTGCAGAATGAGTCTCAGTGACTTGGAAGAGTCTTGCAGACAGAAGAGCTTTTCATTCCCTTCTTTTACTTTTCTTTTTTATCCTCAGGAACCAAACAGTTGTGGAAAGGGAGTGAGTCAGACATGTTTAGCAACATTCTTTAAATAGGAGTCAAAAGTAGGCTAACTCTGGGTAACTGCAAGGTCAGCTTAGGAGCCCAGCACCCATGACTCTTTGGTCTTTAATGGGTTATTTTAAGACAAGCTGTGTCATCAGACTCCTGATCTAGAGGACGATATTGTGGATAAACACAGACATCAAATAGTCTGAGTCAAATGCTGAATGTGAAAAAGTTTCAGGAGCACCTAAATCAATTTCTTTCACTTAATGTTCCAGTTTTTGCATGTGCAAGTATGATATATGATAAAATAATCTGTCTAATTAAATGTATAACAGCCCTTTCAATAAGAATTAAAGAAACATTCTGAGCATGTCATAGTTTTACCTGCAGATTGTTTGTTTCTTAATAGCACAGACAATAGTGGTGCCTCTTACAATCATGGCATCTTAGACTCAGGGAGAGTATTCAGTTTGTAGGTTTAGTACTTTCCCCTCCTCTCATAAAATGGATAGCTAATGAGCTTGAATGAGCTAAAATGTTTGCTATCTATACTGTGTTCCTAAATGCTGGTTGCATTCCATTGTGACAAAAAGCTGCAGGCTGTTCTTATTTTTAGTTGACAAAGGGACTTTTTTTTTTGCCCAGGACTTTTAATAGCATGTAGCCTCTATTTAACTGTGCCCAAAATATTTTTGGGGAGGAGAAATGCTAGTAATTGTTTTCCAGGTATGGTTCCTTTGAAACTGACAGGTTGACTCTTATTTCTTTTGCTAGGGGTGCAGGCTGCATCTTTATTGAAATGTTCCAGGGTCAACCTTTGTTTCCTGGGGTTTCCAATGTCTTTGAACAGCTGGAGAAGATCTGGGAGGTAAGAGAAGAATTTCTCTTAGGATGAAGAAATACCTACATTTCAAACTTTAAATCAAATTTGCCTTTGAGACAAATGATGCAGTCCATCTGCTTTGAGGTATTAAGCTATGTATTAAGGTTGTGGAGACTGTGGTATTTGCCACAGGTACAATGAGCACCTTGGGAATGAGTGGTCAGGAACCCCCTGTCATCCTGCAGCATTCCATGAATCCACCTGCTCCCTGTTATTACTGTCTCAGTCTCCCCGGCAGTTTCTGCCATCACTGCTTAAGCACATTTCTGTCTTGCCGCCCCCAGATCTAATTCTATATATGTTTGGCCCTGGATCTTTGTCAACTGATGACAACAAAGTAAATTTTCATAGAACTTCAATAAGAACAAAGACTTTACCATGTTAGTGTGAGACAAATACAGTATTTATTATGTTCCTCCAAAACCAAATTCCTAAGATGTCAAGGTGCTTTGTGTGTGGTTCCATTTTTTAAATTTTATTTTTCAATTACAGTTAACATTCCATATTATTTTGTATTAGTTTCAGGTGTAGAGCATAGTGGTTAGACAATCATATACTTTAAAGACTTTATTTATTTATTTATTTTTAGAGAGAGGGGAAGGGAGGGAGAAGGAGAAAAAGAGAAACATCAGTGTATCGATTGGTTGTTCCTCAATGTTTCCTAATGAGTTTTCCTTACCTTTATGAGTGTATTAATGGAGTGTTGAGGAGCAAGGAGGGAAAATTGGGACAACTGTAATAGCATAATCAATAAAGTCTATTAAAAAAGAAAAGGAATAGGAAAAATGTATCAGCTGTGCTTTCAAGTGTTCATTCTAGGAGTAAAGAGTGAAGTATAAGTAAATATATGTGAAACAAACACAAGTTGTATATATATAATGAAAGGATATATATGTAGATAATTAGTATAAATTATAATATTGAAATAAGGTATATTTGTTGGGACATTTGAAACTTGTGAATATTGACATCTGGCCAGGATGGGGGCATAGGTAGAAATGCTTTGCTTCCTTGCACAACCAAAAGAAAGATAACAACAAATTTAAAAACAAAAAAAAACTACCAAAAATGCTGGAAAATCAAACTGCATGGAAGTCTGACAACCAAGGAGTTAAAGAAGAAACCTTCATCCAGACAGCACTACAATCCAGTGAAGTGGGTTGCCCCGCCCTCACAAATACCTAAGGCTCTACCCCTTACAACATAACAGGTGTGCCGAGACAAAGAAATATGGTCCAAATGAAAGAACAAATCAAAACTCCAGAAAAAGAACTAAGCTACAAGGAAATAGACATCTTATCAGATGCAGAGTTCAAAACACTGGTAAATCAGGATGCTCACAGAAACTATTGAGTTTGGTTGCAAAATGAAGGAAGAAATGAATGCTATACAAAGTGAAATAAAGGAAAATATATAAGGAACCAACAGTGAAGGGAAGGATACCTGGACTCAAATCAATGATTTAGAACAAAAGGAAGAAATAAACATTCAACTGTAATAGAATGAAGAAACAAGAACTCAAAAATAAAGAGGCGAGGAGAGGCTGAGGAGCCTCTGAGACAACTTTAAATGTTCCAACACCCAAATCATAGAGATGCCAGAAGGAAAAGAAGAACAAGAAGTTGAAAAATTATTTGAACAAATAATGAAGGAAAACTACCCCAATCTTGTGAAGGAACTAGAAATGCAAGTCCAGGAATGCTTAGAGAGTCCCAAATATCTTGGGTTCAAGAAGAAACACACCAAGACACATCGTCATTAAGTTATCCAAGGTAACTTAAGGAGAGAATCTTAAAAGCCACAAGAAAAAAGGAGACAGTTACCCACAAAGGAGTTCCCATCAGACTATCAGCTGATCTCTCAAAAGAAACCTTGCAGGCAGGAAGGGGTTAGAAAGAAGTATTCAAAGTCATGAAAGGCAAGGGCCAACATCCAGCAAAGCTTTTACTCTAGGATTTACTCAAGGATTACTCTATCCAGCAAAGCTTTTATTTAGAATGGAAGGGCAGATAAAGTGCTTCCCAGATAAGGTCAAGTTAAAGGAGTTCATCATTACCAAGCCCTTATTATGGGAAATGTTAAAGGGACTTATCTAAGAAAAAGAAGATAAAAAATATGAACAGTAAAATGGCAACAAACTTCAAGCTATCAACAACTGGACCTAAAAAATAAAACCAAAACCTAAGCAAACAACTAGAACAGGAACAGAATAACAGAAAAGGAGATCATATGGAGGGTTATCAGTGGAGAGAGGGAGGGGGAGACTGGAGGAGGAAATGTACAGGGAATTAGAAGCATAACTGGTAGGCACAAAAGAGACAGAGGGAGGGTAAGAATAGTATAGGAAATGGAGAAACCAAAGACCTTATATGTACAACCCATGGACATGAACTAAGGGGTGGGGCGATGGTTGAGGGTGGGGGTCTACAGGGCAGAGGGGAAGAAGGGGAGAAAAAGTTGGGACAACTGTTATAGCATGATCAATAAAATATAGTTTTAAAAAAGTTATGTATAAACTGATTTTTCATATTATATACTATTTTTAAATAATCATGTTCTTAAAAGCATTTAGCACAGCACTTAGAAATCGTAAAACAGAAAGAATGGGCTCAAAACCTGATGGCTCTCTAGTTAATTGGTTCAAATTTCCAGGACTAGCCTTGCTGATTGACACTGGCCATCTGAAGATGTTTTAGGTAATTCATTAAATGAAAGAATTTGAACTTGAATCTGGACATAAAGTACCAAAACATGAGTGATGTAGCAAAAACAAACATGTCTTAACAAATCAGTATAATAGTTCTTGCCCAGAAAGCCATGTTCATTTCTACATTGTCCTTATCACACTGCAATCAATCAAAGGGACTTTATTTTGACATTTATGACAACTCATTACAAATTTAAAACAAGTAAACACATTAGAAATAGCACTGGCCTGCAGTCAGAAGATATGAATTCTGAACCCAGCTCTAACTTCATGTTATGAGGGAAAGCAATTCACATAACTGACCTCCATGGGTTTCCAGTGTCTTAATTGTTACAGATGCTCCTCAGCTTATGATAGATTACCTCCTGATAAACCCATTGTAAACTGAAAATATCAAAAGTCAAACCATACTAAGTAAGTCAGGGACTATCTGTATTTGGTTTTCTGACTCCATGACATTGTGACTTTTTGAAGAAAGTATAAAGAAAAACAAAAAAAAGAAAATAAAGAAATGATATGCTCCATCATTTAAGATCATAGTATTCTTCTCTGTTAATGTGATTCCCCTTCTCCCCCAGGTAGTTTTTTTTCTCAAGTCTGTCAACTTGCCTAGCTCATTGTTGACTTTTGATCTGTACTGATCAAAGATATAGTTGCATATTGCTTAGCCATCCTTTGTGGAAACCAGGAGGTCAGATTCATTACATCTCATTTCCCCCTTGGTCCCATTGAAGGAAGACCATAGTTTTGTTATCATACCTGTACTTTTCACACTCTGGGGACAAAGTGGAAAGTCACCACACTCAGCAGTGTGTTGTCCTTAATACTACTCCATCTCAAACAGGTTAGAAAATTAGACATTACACATAGTTCCTGAATTTGTGTTTTGCTAAACATGGCCTACAAAATAGGAAATTCATTTCCAGTCTATGATATTGGATGTAGGAATGGCATCTTTGAAAGCAATGTGTCCATTCTAAACCTCCCCACCTCTAAACACACCTTTCCTCTGTATTTATCCTGAGATCTCATTCTTAGGAATAAAGATACAACTAGAAGTCCTGAATTTTTCTTTTACCATCTTTCTGAAATGTGTGTATGTATGTGTGTGTGTGTGTTCACATCTGAGTAGCTGTCACAGTTTTCTGAAATCTAATTCATTCAATAAGTGTTTTTTAACAAATAATCCCAGCTGTGGTTCTAAAATCAGAGTAAAACAAACTATGCAGACCTTGAATCCATTAATCAAAATGCCTTCAGTTTCCATTCCAACACAGGCAGAACACAGGCCCTGCAGCCCACTGTGTTTTCAAATATAGCACTCACTGGCTGCCTTTTTAAGAGCCTTTAGGGAGGGCATAAATCAACAATTTTTGGTTTTCAGTTTCCCAGACAGTGAGGTAGAGATTTAGTAATTTTCTAAAGGGAAAACAAATTCAATAACTTTCAAATAGAAACTCAGCATCAGATTTCCAAAAAAGGATATTGAATTTTGTTTGAACTTTTTAAACCTCAAGTTTAAAGCCTTTAGCATAATATTTAAAATCATTGGTATCCATTTTGTTGATTTGATTAAACATAATGCAAAATAACCAACAAATTCTGGTAACTTGTGCCTTAGAGGAATATGGATGTGATCATTATTTATTTCTCTGTTGCTTTCTTCTCTTCATTATCTTTGCTTTCTTTTCATTGTACTTTGCCAGTCAACAGAAGACATATAGGTGCATGTAAGTCACACCCACTTGTTTACATGCGCATCCGTGCAAATACGTAAGATGGTAGGTTTAAAAAGTGGAATTAGCTACCCATCCTCTGGTCCATTTCTACAAAAGAATTAGTCCATTTGGTTTTTCAAAATGGATTCTAGGGTTCTTAATGTTCTTCAGGCTCAGGGTGGTTGTTAGGAAAAGCCATAATTTAAAATCATACAAGCTTTTAACAAAACTTTCAGTTAGTTTAGGAAATAGATCAAAGAAAGAAGATTTTACTGTGGCATGATTTTTTAAATCATTATTATATGAGGGAGAGTAGCACGTCAGTGTCTTTTGTTTGAGGACAAGCTTAAAAGGCACCACAAAATATACCTTTCAGCCAGAAAGCAACAGAGTCCTAGTCAACAAGCTGGTGGGTATTGAGATTCTGTGTTTCTCATGCATTAGCATAAGTCACTTGTTGGCCAGTTGACTTCCTGCCATAACACTTGGACTGCTGTTTTACAAATGGGGTTTCTAGACTCTTTGTACATGAGATGCTTCTAAGAAGAATTCTACTGTAGTGGTATAATGAAAGGTACTAGTATCTTACTAATATTTTATAAAAACAATGTTATTCTAGCCCTGGCTAGGTGGTTTAATTGGTTGGAGCGCTGTCCCATACACCAAGAGTCTGTGGGTTCAATGCCCATTCAGGGCACATTCCTAGGTTTTAGGTTCATGGTTGGGGCCGCATATGGGAGGCAACCGACTGATGTTTCTCTCTCCCCCTTCCTTTCTCTCTAAAATCAATAAACAAAACCAATGTTATTCTAGCTCCCAGATATAACCGACATTGGGCTTTTATAATTATCTTAAAAGAATGGAAAGATGATACCTACAAGGGAACACACAGAAACAGCACCATCCAAAATCTGAAATGTATTGACTTTGTACTCCAAAGACTTCTATTTTCCTATTAATTCAAAACCACAGCTTCAATTTGGCAATCCAGAGTATAAATGAGATCTTATTTAGTGATGTTGTTACTATTACTGTCCACCAGTTAAAAACCAAATACCACATTCCAAGCTGCTGGGCCACAGAAAAAACAAGTGGATATGATGAATTTGGTAGAAAGGACTAGAGTTAGGTTTGGGATCATTTTTAGCCAACATTCCACTGCCTAAAGGTCTGTAATCTGAACCCTTTTTAATTTCAGCACATTGCAGAACAGCTGAATGCCCATGCTAAGACATAATTTAAGCTGTCAGGTGCCACCTGTGTTTTTTGTATACACACACACACATGTACACATACATACACACCAAGAACAGGATACACACATATGTGTGTGTACACACATATACACACACACACACACACACAACAGGAGAGAGAGATATATATATGGCCTTATCATTACTAGTGATGTCCTTTTGCCTTAACAGCAGATTCTGCTGTTAACTCCCAACATAGCATCCTAATGTATGTTACTACATACATTAGTAACTAGTAACTCCCAACATAGCATCCTAATGTATGTTACTACATACATTAGTAACTAGTAACTAGTAACTCCCAACATAGCATCCTAATGTATGTTAGTCATTCAATAGATATTAAATTGTGAGAATATGACTTTAAGCAAGGTTGCATAATTTGCCTCATGACAACAAGTGAGTTAGTGAAGATACAGGCCGAGGACCTATGTTAGGATTCTCCAGAGAAACAAAACCAATAGGATATATCGAGATATCTAAGAGGAAATTTATCGTGGGAATTGGATCATACAATTGTGGAGCCTGGGATATGCCATTTGCGAACTGGAGAAGCAGAAAAGCCAGTGGTGTGGTTCAGTCTGAGACCAGAGGCCTGAGAACTGAGGGAGCTGCTGGGGTAAACCCCAGAATCTGAAAACCCGCAGACCAGAAGCACTGATGTCTGACAGCAGAAGAAGATAGACATCCCCACTCAAGAAGAGAGAGAATTAGCCCTTCCTCTGCCACTTTGTTTTATGTAGGCCCTCAGTGGATTGGATGACGCTTGTCCATAATGGTGAGGACGGATCTCTCTACTTAGTCTACCAATTCAAATGCTAATGTCTTCCCAAAACACCCTCACAGACATGCCCAGAAATAATATTTTACCGGCTGTCTTGGCATCCCTCAGCCCAGTCAAGTTGACACATAAAATTAGCCATTGTAGAATCACAGGAAGATAATAGTTTTGCCCCTGAAAACTACAAATATGGGAACACAGAAGTTTCTTTCCTGTATGTATCAGCTGGTATAACGTGACCTACTTCTAATTCTTCCCTGTTCCTCCCTGATCTTTCCTTCATGTCTCTATACCTGCTCCGTCCACCTCATCACCCCCTCATTTTTCTCTGTCTTTTTTGGCTATGTATAGGTATTGGGAGTCCCTACAGAGGATACCTGGCCTGGAGTTTCCAAACTACCTAACTACAATCCAGGTAATATTTGATATGAACTTCTGAATGCTCTAAGAATTAGCAGTGTGAGAGAGTTAGCTACACAGTGTGTTCTTTTGTTGTTAACTCAACAGCAAAGATAGGTCTAGACAAATTTTTAGGTCTCATTTTCCTTGATTAATCTTTAATGAGGAGGACACTGAAATAATAGTTGAGTTTAGACTAGTTCTCAAACTCTATAAAACACAAGTAGCAAACTGAACAAGAATTTGATATGACTATTACTATGGATTCCACACTCATTCCAAACACAGAATAGCTCAAGGAAACAACTCAAAAGATAGTCATTTTCCAGCCCGTGACTGTCATTGATTGATATGGTAAGACAACAGAGGGGAAGTAGAGGCTAGGCCCAGGACAGGCCAGGTAAGATGTCTCTAGATTATACAAGAGTTCACCCAGTTGTTCATTTTCTGTCCCCTTTAGTCCTCCAAGACTGGCTCCTAGGGTGGATTTGGAAGTTTTGGAGATGTTGCCCATAGGAGAAGTCTTTGAGAAATTGTCCCAAGGTCATGGCAAAGGTGACAGATCAGCCAGTCTTCACAAAAGGATGCTGAGACAGAAGGGAGGAGACACGCAGAGATGAGGGGATATGTCAGATGCTAGAGAAGCAAGAATGGCTTAAAGGAGAATTGGATATGCACAGATAAGGACAAGATTAAGATGAATACAGCCCAAGTCACCTTTTCTAGTCTTTATATTCTTACATTGTCCCATTATTAAAAATGCCCCCCCCCAAATTGTCATTACTGACATTGGTATGACATTATCCTTCAAGGGCTTCATGAGAGCAGGAAACTGTATAGAGATTAAAAAGTGATTAAAGAAAAAAACAAAAGACATCGGAGATTAGGGATATTTTTTCTTCTGTAACATCTAATATTTTTGCTCAAACAGCTATATATAGGGATCAGGTATCTTGAACTAACCATAATTATGGAAACTTTATAGCAAGCTAAAGACAAACTGTAAAGTCATTTCAGTTTGTGTGAATGATCATATGCATTGGCAAATGGCTTCAGGGTCGTTTACAAATACTTTGCCATTTCTACATTTTGCTAGTTTAGTACCTGAGAAAAATGCTGCTATCTGGCCACAGGGCTTCCCTTTGGTCTGAGATAGAAAAAAGAACAGGCTTCTTGTGGAGACCTTGATCCAGTCTGCAATAGGTCCTATCTCCTGTTGCCATGGTTTCTAGGAGAGTCTGGCTTTCATCTTCTCCCACCATACCCACACCTCTCCTTACCCTGCCTATACTCTCTTCTCCACGTGAGAATGGGATCCCTCAGGGTTCTAACGTGGATGCAAGCATGTTATATCATTTAGGGTCACCGATGGGTTGTAGAAAACAATTTGGATACTATTAACACAAAACTGTCATGGTGAACATATGTTGATCCCCCAAACTTAAAACATTTGAGTCTCAGGTTGGTCTAGGCAATAAATAGTTTCTTAGTACAGAATGCCTTGATGAGGACAATGACAGAAAGTTGGCCAAAATGATCCCCTGTCAGAGTCTGTACTAAATAAGGTAACTGGGTTCCAATAAAACAGTGAGAAATCTGCTCCATTTTTTCATTTTGCTATTGTCAAAGTAATGTGAAATTTTTTATTTATAAAGAGAAATTCTCCAGGTACACCATCAATAGAGTTTGTACTTTGCATTGTTTTCCTAGTAAGCATTCAATTTAATTCAAATGAGTCAAAAAAATTTAATATATTTTATTGATTATGTTATTACAGTTGTCCCATTACCCCCTTCATTCCCTTCTGCCCTGCACACCCTCTCCCACCCACATTTCCCCCCTTTATTCATGTCCGTGTGTCATAAGTTCTTTAGCTTCTACATTTCCCATACTATTCTTGCCCTCCCCCTGTCTATTTTCTACATACCATCTATGCTACTTATTCTCCATTCCTTTTCCCCCTCTCTCCTCCTCTCACTCCCCTGTTGATAACCCTCCATGTGATCTCCATTTCTGTGGTTCTGTTCCTGTTCTAGTTGTTTGCTTAGTTTGTTTATGTTTCTGTTTTAGGTGTGGTTGTTAATAATTGTGAGTTTGCTGTCATTTTACTATACATGGTTTTTATCTTCTTTCTCTTAGGTAACTCCCTTTAACATTTCACATAATAAGGGCTTGGTGATGATGAACTCCTTTAACTTGACCTTATCTGAGAAGCACTTGATCTTCCCTTCCATTCTAAATGAAAGCTTTTCTGGATAGAGCAATCTTGAATGTAGGTCCTTGCCTTTCATGACTTGGAATACTTCTTTTCAGCCCCTTCTTGCCTGTAAGGTCTCTTGAGAAATCAGCTGACAGTCTGATGGGAACTCCTTTGTAGGTTACTATCTCCTTATCTCTTGCTGCTTCTAGGATTCTCTCCTTCATTTTTACCTTGGCTAATGTAATTATGATGTGCCTTGGTGTGTTTCTTCTTGAATCCAACTTATTTGGGACTCTCTGAGCTTCCTGAACTTCCTGGAAGTCTATTTCCTTTGCCAGAATTGGGAAGTTCTCCTTTATTATTTGTTCAAATAACTTTTCCACTTGTTGCTCTTCCTCTTCTCCTTCTGGTACCCCTATGATTCAGATGTTGGAACATTTAAAGATGTCCTGGAGGTTCCTAAGCCTCTCCTCAATTTTTTGAATTCTTCTGTCTTCATTCTTTTCTGATTGTATGTTTTTTTCTTCCTTCTGGCCCACTCCATTGATGTGAGACCCAGCTTTCATTCCATCACTATTGGTTCCCAGTGCATTTTTCTTCATTTCACTTATTGTAACCTTCATTTGTTCATCTAATTTGTGACCAAAATCAACCAATTCTGTGAGCATCCTGATCACCAGTGCTTTGAACTATGCGTCTGATAGGTTGGCTATCTCTCAGTCGCTTAAAAGTACTGGATCTTGGGATTTCAATTCTGTTTGAGACATCTTTTTTCTTTTTTTTTCCTTTGGTCTGGTTGTGCCTGTTACCTATGAGGGGTGGAGCCTTAGGTGTTCACCAGGGCGGGGCACCCCAGTCACTGGGTTGTGACATTTATGTGGGGGATGGGTCTGAGAAGGAACAATGGCACTTGCTCGGCTCTCTGTCAGACCTCAGTTCCTTCAGCCACTTCCCCCAAGCAAACTGGGCCCCTCTGGTGCCAATTCCCATGTCGGTGGGCTTGTGCACCCTGTGGGACTTTCCAACAACCTCTCCTGTGAGGCTGGGAGTCTCTGCCTGCACCTCAACCCCCCATGGGTGTTTTCAACCAGTGCCCCAAGGCTCTATTTCCCAGCACTGTGATCCTGGGTTGTGCGCAGTGCCTTGCTTCACAATCACCACCTCGCTGGGTCTGCCAGTTGCCACTCCTTGGCCGGGGTCTGCCAGCTGCCTCTTGTGCACCCAGGGTCCACCCACTGCAGTCTTGCATGCCCCAGATGCCTTACCTGCCCAGTCCTAACACTCTCTGCTCTCCACGCCACAAACTGCACCCAGCTGCCCGACTCTGCCCCTCCTACCAGTCTGGATGAATGTGTCTATTTTAACTCCTTGGTTGTCCGACTTCCATACAGTTCAATTTTCTGTCAGTTTTGGTCATTATTCTATTTCTAAATTGTTGTTGTCCCTATCTTGGTTGTGCGAGGAGGCACAGTGTATCTGCCTATGCCTCCATCTTGACCAGAAGTCCAAATGAGTCAAAAAATTTTAAGTATCTACTATCTTTTCTCTAAGATAAGTCCAGCTTATCTTGGGCCTGGGATCAGTGCTATTGGTAACTCAATCATAAGGACCATGTTTTTAAAGGTCCATCCACCTCTGTGTTCCAGGAACATCCCCTATGTGAATCAAGAAATCTCTTTGACCCAACTTTCTTACCCACCCCCATCCCTGAGCTGCTGCTGCTACCCTTGAACTCCAATGACTGAGGGAACAGAAGAGGGGATGGGAGCCAGGAAAATGTCACAGAGCAGAACTGTGGATACCACTCTGGATGACATTTCCATTCTTTTCCTTTTCATTTTAAGTAGTAGTAAGAACCCCAAACTTTGAATTCAGCTGGTACAGCAATTTTGAGGGAGCCAAAGAGCTTAGAACTTGGGGGAACCATCCAGTGTCCATCTGTGCCCACTCTGCCATTCCCAGGCCTGGTCTGGGCTATGTGTGGGAAGACAACGCCATCTCTCTTTGTCCAGGTTAAAACAAAACAAAATCTGACCCTGCTGGACAGATTCATCTGGGAGGGCTAGGGGATTTTAGCCATCAATTCTGACTGTTGTGCCTGATTAAACCTGGGCAAAGTAAGAGAAGTATACAATTTTAGAGACTGATTTCCTTCTTTCTTTCTCCTTCCTTCCTTTCCTTCCTTTCCTTCCTTTCCTTCCTTCCTTCCTTCCTTCCTTCCTTCCTTCCTTCCTTCCTTCCTTCCTTCCTTCCCTCCTTCCTTCCTTCCTTCCTTCTTTTCTTCCATCTCTTTAGCCCCCTCCCACCCCCAATTTTAAGCAAGCTGGCTGGGAAGCCTGTGTCCTCTACTTCAAAGGGCCAGTTGTCTTATTTTGATGTGGGCAGATTAAGAAGTAGGCTTTGAAAAGTAGGCTTTTTTTTTTTTGCTTTCTTTCTTTCTTTCCTTTTTTTTTAAAAAATCTTTTCTCCTGGGATAGCTTTCAGAGCAATATATCCAAGTGTCAGTGAGGGGTTCTGACGAGCACAGATTCCCAGACTCTCAGCAGGATCATTCTCTAACAGAAATATAAAAGTGAAATATTAAAAACCCTGGAACGTGAACTCCATCTGCAGAGTAGCCAGTGTCTTGCCTGCTTTCACCATGGGAAAAAAAGATCTTGAAAAAAGAGGGAGGAGGAAAAAAAAAGTCCTTTGAGTAAGAGGTTTACAGGTTTAGTAGAGCATAGTAACATCCCCTCAAAGAAGTGGGTGTTGCTCTGTGACCCCCCAAAATGCTCCTTCTTTGACTCAGCCGCCAGAACACTCACCCTCCCCTGGCAACACACCCCCTTTTCACATGCTAACTGAGGTGCCTGTGATTGGCTGAACAATAAGCTGGTCACACTTGCTAAAGGACTGCCATCTTTCACACAATTAGCCAAGACACATTAATCAAACTGGCGGGGAGCTGGGGCTGTGCGGGCCTCCTACAGTGGGGGAGGGGAGCAGTTTTGGTGATCCTTAATAAGAGTCCACAGGAAGCAATAATAAAGGACAGCATGCTAGAGGGGATTCTATCCAGAAAGTCTGAAAAGGTGAAAGCTCCATATCTGTGAGGCCAGAGGATCCCAGAAGCTTAGAGCAAACCAGATAGTGGTCTTGGCTAAAATCTGCTGATACAAGACAGTAGTGTGAATTTAAAAGTTGGACCCCCATAGACATTTTTACAAAGTTCCCTTGCCTCTTAGGTTTCTTCCTACCCCCAAGAAAATACACTCAGGAGTTCCTTCCCTTTTGAGCTTCCAGCACTTTGGGTCCAAATGGAACCAACAGGAGTAAAGCATATATAAAAAGTGGAGAACAATTTTGAGTCAATTAAGATAAGGTATTAAATGGTAAGATGTTGGTTCTAAACTCAGTATTTGAAGGATTTTAAAAATAGTTAATATTGAAAGAAAATAAGTAGGTTGACATTTGTGCATTCAATGGCAATCTCCTCTGGCTTTTCTTTTCCAAATTTCCTCTAAATTTTCCAATGGCAATCTAGAGCTAATAAGATCATACCTTAGAGACGGGTTTGCTACAGAATCATGTAAGGCTTTTAAAAGACTCAACTAAATATTTAGACATTTCTCAGCTAAAGTAAACAGAGGGCTTACTCCTCTGGAGGTTGTCCAGTCACCATCTCATTAGATGCAAAGATCCTGTGATAAAGAAAACTTTTTTTTTCTGCCCACACGATTGCAGCCCAGTTGTGGTTTTTAATGTGTCATTGATTGTTTCATCCAACTTCTTTAGCTCTACTCAAAGGGTCTGTCGTGGCTCTGTTTGCTTCCTTAAACACGGGTTTTGAAAGCACTCATGCTGTGTGAGCTCAAATCCTAGCATTAATGTACTGCTGGGTTCATTTCACCACACTCAAAAGCGCTGAGTTTAAATCCCTCTCAATTCCATTTGAGGCACCAGAAGACTTTATCCTTCTCCACTAATGGTTCCAAGTTTACATCTAGATACTGGGGTCAAGGACAGGAGAGGATTTAGAAATAACAGTGCATGACATTAGTCAATGCATTTGCCAAATTGGCAATTAGTTCCTGATGTGCGTGCAAAGCATCTTATTCCTGACTCTTTGATGCTTGTTCCCATTGAGAAGGGAATAGAGTCCACAGAGGCCTTCAAACTTTTAAAGGAATATCTGCTGAAAATCATGCCTGATTTGTGACAAGAGCTCAGCTGCAGGGAAGCATCCGGGATTATCCTGGTTCTTTCAGCCCCAGGAAGG
The DNA here is from genome assembly GCA_004024845.1 of Tonatia bakeri. NCBI lineage: Eukaryota > Metazoa > Chordata > Mammalia > Chiroptera > Phyllostomidae > Tonatia > Tonatia bakeri. The sequence goes on along the minus strand of PVIA01001558.1, from coordinate 177,553 downwards.
AACTCTGCACATGGTAAGATTTTCCATTGGAGGAACTTAGTGGAAATCAAAAGGCAGGAAAGCGGTACTAAAAACCCTGCAGAGACCCAGACTCACATGGACTATGAACCATAGACAAATGCATCCTAGTCGTTTTCAGTATGCCTGCTTTTTCAACTGTTGGCCACCAGGTGGAAGCAAGAAATAACAGGGACAGAAATATTCTAACAGGAATGCAGACATCAGACAGCATTTTACTGGAACAATCTAGCCTTTCTCTAGGAATGTTTTATTTTGACCTGAAACGCAGTGTAAGAGCTTCACTTCAACTGATACTGCTGTGGAACAGATGATTATTAAAATCCAAAATGATCCTTGTCCCTATTGGGATGGTAAAGAGCTACCATGCTTTGGACTCAGAGGGTTCTGTTCATGCCTTTGTTGCGATTGGCATCAGTGCCCCTCAGTCACATGCGCTACTAGCCAAGGGAGTTTTTCAGTGGGATGAACTAAGGGGAAGGACACTGATAAGAGAGGCTTTGACTATGATCATGAACTCGTGCATGGACCAGCAAGTCCAAGCTTCACCTTGTACTGCCTGGGGGCATTTGTGGGAGTTACTTATTTCCCAGTTCCCTAATCTGAAAAATGGGAACAATCTAATCCTTGAAAAAGCGTTCCCTATGTGCCAAGCAAAGGACATATATAATTGCTAATTCTTACTTTTGCCTATCAGGGTCCATGTGGGTGGGGAGGGGAGGCTGGGGAGTCCCGTGATTGTACACCAAGAACTGAGGCTTTCTCCCAGGTCCCCACAGAGGCACTTCCTGCATCGGCAATGGGTCCATTCACAGCCAGATCTTGTTTTCGTTTTGTTAACCATGTTGTGTCCCCGTGTCTCATGTTGTAGAGCAGTTCTGAGAAATAAGTGAAACTATTAACCTGCATCTGCCATGGTGCCTAACTGTTAGATATACTTGACATATAATATTGTATTTGTTTCAGGCATACAACATAGTGATTTGTGTTATTGTGAAATAATCACCACACTAAGTCTGGTTAACACGAGTCACCACACAGGGGTGCCTAACTTTTAGTGGGTGCTCAACAGAAGCTGGTTGTCATTCTGTTTTTCACTCAGGGTGGAAGTTCATTGATCTGCTCAGTGACTTGCCAAGGATCAGATTCTTGGCCTCCTTCTAGATGCCAGGCACACCTCCTAGCTCCAGAACTGAAGTTTGCTTTCTCTTGTTTGGGCCTAAACATTGTTTTAATTCACACACCCTCAGAGCTGACCTGCAGTTTTCAAACTCTTACTTAAGTCAGGGTGAGGGCCTGTGAAAGCAGTTCCTGCTAGTGAAGGCTGCATTCTGCTCCCCCCGCCCCTCCCCCCACCCCTGCACTGTTGTGAGAGGCCTGTGCACTCTGTGGCTGCTGGCCTCTTCCCTGGGAGGACCCTTGTTATCTACATGCTACATAATGGGTCTCCAGTAAGGGCTGCTAAAGCACAGATAGAATTAGTGTTATCATGGCTGATTTCACCCCCCCCACCCCCAAAATGGCATAGTGGAGAGAGTGCTGAAGTTTTCTACAGAGCAAACCTGACACCTTTCAGTGTTTTTAATATTTTGTATGTGTCCACTAACTGGCACATAATAATCACTAATTATCTGTTAAGTGAAATAATCAGTGACTAGAAGTCAGAGAACCTGGGTTCTAGTTCCAACTGTGCCCTCTAGGACTCTAAAAATCCTGTTTTGCCTGTTTTGCCAAGAAAGCACAAGTTACTATTCACCTTATTACTGAGTAATAATAACTACTGTTATTGAGCATTAATGATGAGTTAGACACTGTAAATATATTATTCTACCTTAATTTACAACAGGCCTGTCATTTGGGGCTTATGTTCTCACCCCGACTTTACAGATGAGAGAGCTGAGGCTCAGGGAGATATGTGTCCCGCCAAAATACACAGACCTGTGGGACTCCAAGGCAGTATTCCACATGACCTGCCAACCCTCAAAAGGCAAATATAATAATTTGGTAACAAAACAATGACCTGCACTGGGGGCCAGCTAAGAACACTTTACCAAACATTTCTGAATGATTATGTCCTTCCACCCAGACCCGATTTTAGAATCTGTGAGCTTGGCAACATGTTTCTGGAATGTACTGTGAGTGGAGTCCCTAACTTGAGACTCCAGCAGCCACCCCCCAGCTACACTCCTTGCTGCAGCTAATGAAGCCACTGGCGTTCACCAAACCCATGAATCCTGACTGGGCTCATTACTGTTGTACCCTGGAGCGCTGCCGAAAGCTCCTGGGGGGACTACTATTAACATCTTTATTAACCCGTCCCCCAAATCAGTCAGGGAAATCCATTTAGATACACAACCCCCTTTGATCTTCATTAATAGTTTCTTCTAGTTTCTACATTTATTTTTAGTTTTCTCATCTTTAATTTATTTGGTGGCAATTAGTAGTTCTTATTGAGGGGGACTAGATGATCTTTAGGTAGTTAAGATTAGGAAAAATTGCAAATGAGTGAAAGTAAGTTAAAAAAATTTTTTTCAAGTAAAACCCTCCTATGTTTCTTCCTAGTTCAAGAAAAGGAGTCTTAAGATTCAAGATATCACAAAAGTGGCTCAAACTGGAGGCTCCTTGCCCACCTCCATGGCCAGAGTTGCGTGTCGCTGATCTCTGTAAGACACAGAGCAGGACACATACGTGGGCTTTCTTGAGATATTTTTGCATTTTAAGAATAGGTTTAGTAAATTTATTTCACTTTTATTTTTTATCCAAGCATCAATTTTTCACTCATTTGACAAATATTTATTGAATGTTAGGTCTTGGGACTGGGAGATTAAAGACTAAATAAGACCTAGATACTTGCCTCCAAGGCATACAGTCTGGAGGGGGAGCAATAAGTAATACAATGTGGAAAATATTAATACCTCCTGGGGATCTCTAGGAACACCCTTGGTTTGCCTGGGGAATTTTAGGGATCATTTGAGAGAAAGAGGTATGAGCTGGGTCTCAAAGATGATTAAGTGGAATTTTTCCAGGTGAACAAGAGAAAAAGAACATTCTAGACAAAGGAACTTGATACAGAGGAGTAGGAAAGCAGGTATATTTGGTAATATACCAAGCAGGTCAATTGCTCAGGGAAGCCAAAATGTTGGTTTTGTGGTAGGACATTGTTGGAAATTAACCTGTAAGGGTAGACTGGGACAGATGGGGCAGTGCTCTGTAATCATCCCAAGGATTTGGACTTGAGTAGTAAACAAAGGGAGGCATTGGTTGATTGTTAGCAGGGAAGTGATATGGCAGGACTTAAATTTTAGAAGAATTGCTTAGAAGATTATATGTAGAATTAAATTGGACAAAAGCACTGTGACAGTGCTCTTCAGGGGTGTCCAACCCGCAGCCCATGGGCTGCATGCAGCCCAGGATGGCTGTGAATGCGACCAACACAAAATCGTAAATTTACCTAAAACCTTTTTTTTTTTCTCATCTGTTTTCATTAGCGTTTGTGTATTTAATGTGTGGCCCAAGACAACTCTTCTTCTTCCAATGTGACCCAAAGATGCCAAAAGGTTGGACACCCCTGCTAGATTCTAGAAGACAAATAGGAAGTCTCAACTAGAGCCGTGGCAATGGATAAAGAATGGAAGGGACAAATCAATAAAGCATCTAGGAGGCAGAGTGAAGGGAAAGTTGTAACTGATTGGATTTAAGCTACAGTGGGTGGAAGAATGACAGTGCCTTCCTCTGGCACAGGTAATAAAAGGGGCGAAGAAACAGGTTTGTGGAGAAGGTAATGAGTATAAGGTTTGGACATTTTGAGATTAGGTTATTTCTGGAGCTACCAAATGGAGATACCTAGAAAGCAATTAGAAATACAAGCCTATGATTACAAGAGTCCAATCTAGAAATACAAAAGCAGAATTCATCTGCTTAAAGTGTTATTTAAAGCCCTGGGTATGAATTCAATTGCCCAAGGGAGAGTGTGTAGAGAAAGAAGACTGTGTTGGAAACCTGCGGGACCAGTACTAAGGGTCAGACAAAGGAGAAAGGGGTCTTGGGAGCTGAGAAGGAACATCTAGAGGGGCTGTAGAAGACCAGATGATGATGATGAGGATGACGATGATGATGATGATGATGATGCTATACCACCAAAATCATATGGCTGTAAGCTCTTTCAGGGAAGGTCAAGTTCAATACATGTCTGTGTATTCCCAGTGCTGAGGACAATGCCTCTCTGTAGTGGGCCTTAAACATTTGTTGAGACTCCTATGAAATGGCAAATATTGTCAAATGGTACATTATTAAATACCATCAGCAACGAATGGCTGAGCTGTAGCTCAGTCACCATCTGTGGGTGTGGACAAGCATTAAACATGGAAAGGTCCTGGGCATATAGGAGAAACTCCTGGCTTTGTCATCCCCTCCACCCACCGCAAGCAAGACCTGACTTCCCCTTCCTCTACAGAGACCATTACCTTAGATATAGGCTTCAGAGCATGAGATGTTTTCTTAAAATCCACACAAAGTTTTGATGCAGGTTAGAAAAGTGATAAACTGCAAATGTGTGTGGGAGTGCCAGGCTCAAATGCCAAGGAACACCCTCAGTGAGAACATTGCCTTTTGGCATCCTGGTGATGCCCAAATAGGAGTCTAAAGCCTGCTAATCCAAAGCATCAGAAGAGCCAAATTTAGACTCTTTGAGCCAAAGACTAAGGAAGGTTCCAGGCCAGGCACCTAAGGAAGAGGGAAGCAAGCAACCGGGAGGGTATGAATGTATGTATTTGGGGTCGGGGGCAGGCAGAGACAGAAGAGCTACAGATTTCTGTGGTGTGGTTTTAAAGTTACTGCTTGAGATAGTGAAATAAGGCTAACAACATTATCAACTATTTAAATATACGGTATCTCAAGAATGCATTGCATTTGGGAAATTCCAGAGGTGTAGCCCAGTAGACAGCACTTATAAGATAACCTTAGGGTGATTGTGACAAGACTATAGTAACTAGAAAATGTTTTACCTTGAGGTAAGACTTAGAATAGTCCTGGTGATATTTTATCAAACAACCAATACGTCTCTGTTAACTAAGGTTACTATTCTTGAAATGAGCTTTCTTAAATATTTATGAAAAAAATGCATTATTTGACTATGGTAACAACAGTTCTGCCATCATTTTAATTTTATTCTATTTAGTAGAGAAATTTAAATATTCAGCTTTTAAAGTTTCTTTGTATAGCTTACTTTGCTTTTCCTACCTCAAATTCCAGTTGAAATCCAAATCGAACTCTTTTAAAGAGAACTGCAGGAGAAAAATCTGGTCTCAAGATTTACTATCAGCTTTGGTAGGGAAGGGAAATCAGCTGCCCACAGACTCATGATTTTTAGAGACTACTGAAGCCAGAGAAACAGACTCCTCTTGAAATGGTCCTGTGTAAAATGTGTGTCTGTTTGTGGATCATTCTCTCATTGATCACTTGCAGCTTAACTACTGGCAGAAAAATCAATGGGAGAGAGACAGGTCATTCAGCATCAGGTTATCTGCATAGAAGTGGGACTAGAGGCCCCAAGCAGGCATTGGGCTTTGGCTGGGCTTCCTAACAGCAACCTGAATGACTCTGGACACATTAATCCCTCTAACTCAGCTAATACAGCCACAAAATAGATGTGGGAAGAGAGTCAGGCACAGTCTTTGCAAGACTTGGAACCTCAAGTTCAATGTTATTACATTGTCTCCTGGCGCAACTCCTAACAGGTCATCCTTTACTGGTAGAATTTATGCAAACTGATTTTTCCCTTATCAGGCTTCTTCTTTCCCATACTTGAAAAATGTCTCATATGAGTCAGACCCTATGTTCTGCAATTTTTATATACATTGATTAATTGAATTCTCCCAACAAGCTCACTGAGAAGTGTGTGGGAGTCACTGGTGAGGGGTCAACCCTGCCCTCCTTGCTAGACCAGCCTCCTCTGCCTCACTTAGCACCACACTGGAAACATCTGGAGACCATTAAAGACAATAATAACACCACCACAGTGGACTAATGCTGGATCCTCCCCAGGACTGGCGAATCAGACTCTCCCGAGTGATGGCTGCTAATGTACAGCTTGGCCGGAGAAGCACTCTTAGACCATGCTAACTCTCTCAAATGAGAGGTAAAGACAAGATGGAAAAAAAAAGCTATGAATAAGACTAACATTTATTGAGCCCCTACTACACATCAAGTGTGTAATCTTCTCTAATCCTCCCACACAAGTGGGAAAATTATTCCCATTTTAGGGATTTGAAAACCTTGGAGTTACTTAGAAATACCTGAGAGGAGAGAGAAAAGCATGGGAGGTACATCAAACAAGAGAAAAGGCAGAAAGAACAGAGGCAACGCATCAGGAATTACTTGTATTACACTCATGATCCTATTTCTCACAGTGACCCTATGCAGTAGGGACTAGAATTATCCCCCTTCTGCAGATGAGAACACTGAGGTCCTATGAGGCTAAACAGCACCCTCAGGCTACACAGCTGGTAAGTGGCACAGTGTGCATTTGAAACCTGGGTCCAGGATCTTAACCACACATGGTTTATATCGCCCATTACTTTTCAGAGGAAGAATAAGAAGAGAAGCAAACAGAATTTATTTTGTTTAGTGCTCTGGGGAAGGCACTTTATATTCATTATCTCAGTGAATCAGTGAATTCAGTGAATCACTTCATCCTTTGAAGGGAATGTGACCTCCAGCTCGAGTTAAGGAAACAACAGGCTGGCTGTGGTTAAAGCATCTTGCTTAAGGTTTCAGTGAAACTGAAGCAGCAGTTTCAAACCCTAGGTTCAGTGTTCAAACCCTAATTCAACTTATTCCAAACACATGTTCCACAAGGACAACGCCAAAGTTAGGAACAGTGTTAAATACTAGCAGCCAAGCAACACACGGGGCTCTAAGTAGGGAAAAACAGAGCATGGGAGAGGATTGAAATGGATTTCATCATGCTGACTGGAAACTGAGATGTGACTGAACGAGGAAATATTTTAGTTTGGTTTGGTCAGGGAAGGACTGTAAATAGGCAGCAGAAAGCGATTTGGAAACTAAACATTTGAAACGCCAGCTAGTCTTCTTTTCACTGGTTATTTGAGTTTACGCACAATCATCTGAATGCAGACCTTTACCTACAAGTGCTTCCCTCAGTGCCGTGCTGGGACCATCAAACGCCAGCAGAGGGGTCCACATTTGATTGCATCTGACCTTGAAAACTCAGCTTTTACCACTTTGATTTAACCACTCCTTTTACTCTACTACTGTTACCACTATAATTCCGTTTTTCAAAAAAAAGTTATTGTTGTTTAGTTACAGTTGTCCTGCCTTTTTCCCCATCGCAAAAACAGTGGTCAGGGCCACAAAGTAAGTGGCCATGCCAGAACCATGTGCATGTGGTTAGGCCAGAGGGCCCCCTCCATCCTTGTCAAGGAGGGTGCTAACCTTCTCTCCTTTCATACAACACTATAATTCCATTTTTAATTGAAATTACTTTTGAAGTTTCAAAATAACACGTGATTTTTATTGAAAAAATAAATTTAGAAACATAGAAGTGATGAAGAAATGTAGAGGGAAGAAGGGGAAAGCCCTGTGTAACCACTGTCAGAATCTGGTGAGCAGTCTCCTGGGTCGTATTCTGTACATACATGCAGATGAATTTGTCAGCATTAGTAAATCGGTTTTTGCCCAAATACAATTAATTAAATTCTTTGTTGGGCAAACACTCTTGGTGTATTCCGTTACTGTAGGAACTGGAGTAAGAGATCTTTTAACACGAAAACAATTACACTTCAGGCCCAAGAAAAGTACAAGGCAAAAACATCCGTTTACATGAGAGCTGACATACACTTTTTTCACTGGAGTGGGAAACAGAGGGATTTGATGGGGAGCATCAGCTTATAGCCCCCGTCGCTTCTCCTATGGCCCAGAGATGGAGGAAGCATTCGATTAGTATTTCCTGAATGAATGAGAATTGTTTCCTTTATGGTGGTTTTATTTTGGGCTAGTGTCAATACCAAGAATAGTAGAAACACATGTAACCACATGTAAATGTTGTAAAGAGTGCTCCAAACATAATTACAAATTTTATTATCATCCATTTTGGATCATTCAAGCCAGGATTCACTTCCAATTTTACTGCGAGTGACATATGAAATTTCCCTGTTACTTTTTACCACTTGTGTGATGTTGCCTCATCATCTGTCACATGATTTTTCATGAGGCAAATGAATTATAAGCCCTGAGAGAGTGGGGAGATTTCATTTCTTTTATATTCTCCAAGCACTCAGTATATGCTCTGCACACAGCAAATGCTAAATAAATGTTTGTTGACTTTTCCTGAACATAGTGACTATATTAGTTTGCTAGGGCTACCATAACTAAATACCACAAACTGGATGGCTCAAACCACAGAGATTTACTGTCTCACAGTTCTGGAGGCTGGATCTGGAATTGAGGTATTGGCAGAATTGGTTCCATCCGAGGGCTCTAAGGGGAGGATCTGTTCCAGGCCCATCTTGTAGATGGCTGGCTTCTTGTGTCTCTTCACATCATCTTCCCTTGTACACATCTGTCCCTGTCCCCCTTCTTATGAGGACATCAGTCATATTGGATTAAGGCCCACCTTCCTGACCTCATCTTAACTAATTTTATCTGCAATGACCCTCTTCCCATGTAAGGTCAAATTCTGAGGGGTTAGAACTTCAACATATGAATTTGGGGGAAGGGAAACATGATCCAGTGCATGATAGTGATCTTACACAGACTCATCAAATATTCATAGTGAAAAGAGGCCTTAAACATCATTTACTTTACCTGAATTCTCTCTTACTCCAAGCCAAGAAGAACATTTAGGATTTGAATATTGTTGGAAACAGGATTTTAGGGTGGTTTTGTTTTTTAACATGCCTGTGTGTACTTTTCAGAATGGTTCCCACTGTCTAAACCTCAAAGCCTTCAGTGTGTCTGGAACAGGTAAGCACCACCTCGGAAAGCCTATCTTTCAGCAGTGTTTAAGGGACATTTCCCTGGACCTCAGGCCACTGAGCACCTCAATCTGCAGGCCCCCAGGAGATGCCTCTGGGAGAGCCAGCCTCCAGTGAGTCTGTTAGTTTTTCTCTATGAACCATTTTACATTCACTAAGATTAGTCATTAAAATTGTTTTGTGCCCCTCAACCATGCCCAAGGCCCTGAGAATGAGGGAGTGTTGGCCTGCAAGAAAACCTAGTGGGTTTATTATTCTCTGACACAGAGAAACCAAATAGCATCATTGAGTGGCTATTGGAGGGGGGTGGGGGGAGCTTGATTCACGGAGGTCATGCTTTCCCAGGCCCTCTCTACGCAGTCTCGCTCAGACCAGGGCAGACTTTTATTACCAGCTTTCAACAAATCCCTAGTTTCTTTTGCAAAGTAAAACAGATAATAGAGACATTCCCGGAATAGTTAGCTAACTAAGCCGTGCCAGGCAACCTCAGGGCTAAGAAGAACTCAGTGTTTTCGGACAATGACCAATTACAATAACCAGTATTATTTGATCTGAGAGTAATTAGCCGAGGCTCTGTTCTTTTTGCTTCAGTGAAGAGGCAAAAAGGGCAGTGAGGAAAACATCAGAGACAGGGGAAACGAGCTCAAATGTCAAAGCAAAACACACTCTTGCAGGTGAGGAGAAGGGGAAGAAATCCCAACTGAACATTCGAATGTTGTTCTTCCCTGCAAATGTGGTAGAGTTTATCTCAACCTCGTTTTGTTTGATTTCTCCAGACTTAGTGTTTGTGTGCTTGAGAAAGCCTCCACATGGAGTGACTATCAGCACAGAGTAGAGTATAGAATTACAGGTTACCGAAGGATCTCTTATTGGGAGACACACTCCCCGGCCCCCATCGGGATGTGTGCGCACTTCATACTTATTTTCAAATGCACTGTACCACCTGAAAGCCCCTGCTGTTTGGGGGACAGGCACCAGGGAACTGCTGTTTATCATTTCTTTTTAAACGTGCAAACTTTCTCTTACCTGCATAGTCAGGTAACTCCTAGCTGGGCATATTTGTATTTCAGCACTGTCCTGTGGCTTCCTTCCACTTCACTACTGACTTACCCTTTAACTGCAAACCTGCAAGCCACCTTAACACCCTGTGCAGCTGCTGCTGGCACTATCACACGACAGAAGAAAGTGCCGCCAGACTTCCTACCAGCCCTCTTTCTAGGGCTGAGCAGGACTTGAATTAGCTGAACATCCCTCTGACTTTTCTGACCAAGTGCAACACCCAGCACCCTGCCTACTGCTGGGCTCCCACCAATACCTTTGTCTTAGTTCGGACTTCTGGCTTCTCTTTGCTCAGATCCTCAGAGCAATGAGTAATGTCTAGAGCTGTGTGGTCTAGTACAGTAGCCACTAGCCACATGTGGCTATTTAAATTTAAATTAATTAAAATTAAAATTCAAGTTGCTCCATCACTCTAGTGAAACTTCAAGGGCTCAATGGCCACATGTGAGTAGTGGCTACACTATTGAACGGGGTGGAAATAAAACATTGTTATCATTATGGGAAGTTCTATTGGATAACACTGGCCTAGGTTATCACCCAAGACAATTCCTGTCTCTGGCAAGGTCTTTGGCATTGAAAAAGGTCTAATGTTAGGTGGGGTGTCTGCCATGCTGCCTATGTTATTTCATGTATTCCTCACAAATTTTATTCCCACTTTAAAGAGGAAGAAACTGAGGCTCAAAGAAGTTAAGTCACTTGGCCAAGGTCGTCAAGCTAAGAGATAGAGCCAGGATTCACCCAGTACCCAGGGCTCTGTGGCTTTGTTAATTGAGTCAGGTCACAAGTGTGATGAGTGAAGAGCAGCCAAGGTGTCACTGGCTTCTCTACGAGATTTTAGCTGAGGTACATCAGGTCTATGCAGGGCCATAAATGCCCCCAGGGCCTGGGGTGAGCCTGGGGTGTGCAGGGGGTTGTTGGTGACCCGAGTGAAATGGGCCTAGCAAGTGTACACGTGTATGATAGACAGATTAGGATATCCCAGTTTCTTTGGTGTTGTTTCTCCCTGGTGTCAGATACATTTCTTACTGGGGGTGTCCTAAACTGACAGCATTAAAAAAGTACCCACTCTCCTGAAACAACAACAAAAAAGTCATTCTTGGGGGAAAAAAATGAAGATATTTGAATAAAGCCTGCAGTTTAGTAAATAATACTTAGTAATAATTATTATTGCACCAATAATTATTGGTTTTGATCATTTTACTGTGGTTAGGCAAGATGTTAACATAAGGGGAAGCTGGTAAAACATACAAGACCACTCTCTGCATTATGCCCGCAAATCTTCTATAAACCTAAAATTACTTCAAAATAAAAACAAATTGAAAAATAAAAGCGCCCACTCTATCCCTGCCTTTTTTCTCTCTCTATGGCACCAGGGGAAAACAACAAAGAGACCGGCTGAACTCAGTGACCAGCCTTGTGCAGCAAACAGACAAAGCCCTTCCACTGTCAAGGTTGATACCAGGCAGCAATGGCAGTGGGAGATTTTTATACTCAGAGACCAGTTGTGCTGTTGCCTCAGGTTCCTGAGAACCACCAGATTTTAGATGTGTGGAGTGATGAGCTAGTTGGTGGTGCTTCACACCACCACAAAGCCTGATTTTTATTTTTTCTCACAGTTTGTGTTGCTATTCTAGACTTCAAAAATTAAATGTGGATGTCCTCTCACCCAGCACATCTTTTAGGATCAATTTACAACTTTAATCTTCCTTTATAACTTTTATAAGCAATGGGGCCTGTGGCAATTCAAGTTAGCTGGAATGAGTTTGTTTTCCTTGCACACAGAGACAGGAACTCTCCCGGGATGCTGGTAGAAATAGAAAATGATGTTCTTAATAAAAATGTTTAACATGTTGTATATGCTTCAACCTGGGAATATCAATTCTCAGAATGTGTACTACGGAAATCATCACACACGTACACAAGTATTTCTCTTTGAGGATATTTGTCACAACGTGATTTTAATAGTAGCCCCTCACACTCTAACAAAAAAGAGAAACAACTTTGATAGGCACCCGGCCATGTAGGTTATGGCATGTCTGCATAATGGAGTGCTATGCAGCCACTAAAATTATGTCCTAGGAAGCTATTCCAAGTCCTGGGAAGGTGATCAAGAGAGTCAAGTGGAAAAATTTGGTTATAACAACATGTAGAGTATGATCCCATTTTTAGGTAAAACAAGAAAAAACAGCATAAAAATAAAGGACTAAAGAAGAAGAAAATGAACATGAAAACAATGGTGATTATCTTTGAGTGAAGGGAGTTCTCTAAGAGTGATAGAGGAGTTTTAATTTTCTCTCTGCATTTTCTAAGCGTTCCTCAATAAGTGGAACAATGGAACACTTCTTACTTCTTGAAATGTTACTAGAAGGAAAGTTTCACCAGAGGACTCTTGGTCTCTATTAACAGACCCTCATTAATTGGGTGGGTAGATAGATTCTCTTAACCCTGCAAGATACTTCAGGCATGTTTGGTAGTTAACATCACAAGCCTAACAAATAATATTTATTAACATTTAGCCTATATGGAAAGGTGCTGGTAGGCCAATTAACATTTGTGGTGTTCACTTTTCACGCCAATGCTCATATCCAAAGTAGAGGTTGTAACCAGTGAATAATTATTCTGGTAGGAGTTGGAGTGAGTCTCAAACTGTACAAAGAGGGCAGAAAGAAGCAAAATGAAACAAACACGGAGAAAAAAATTATCATTTGTGCCCAAAGAAGCAACATTTGTATCCCTGGGGCTCTTTTTTCAGCTCCCAAATAAAAGTGTAATATGCAGAAAGCAAGAGATTATTAGGATGCTTGTCCAGATTGAAAGGCCCCATCTCGAGCTGCTAGTAAAGGCTCATATTCAAGGAGGGCATGGATTTGGCTTACACAGGAAAGACCAACATAAAGTTGGCTCTTAGAAGGAAAAGACTTCATTTGTATGCTTTGCCCTGGTCACTGCCTCTGCCAGCGAAGGAGCAGGAGAAGTGGATGGTGGCAATCATAGTTTGGAGGCCATGGGACTGACACAAATCCCAGCACCACTAGAAGCCTCATGGGAAGAATGGGGAAAGGATTAGTTAGTTAGAAGAGGAAAGTCCTAAAAAAGAAGTCCTTATATTATTACCACTCTCCTTTCAAGGTCTGATAAAAGTGGCCTGTCCTTCCTATGTGTTCCTACTGTCCCTGTGAGCTTTTCCTGGCTTCCCCAGCCATTGGACATAAATATATTCTAAATAAAAACAGCATGCATGCTATGCTAACACCAGTTCAAAACAGATCCTGTTGCCTTCCTTATCCAATCAGATTGCAGCTCCTCAGCCTCTTCTACAGAAGAATTCTGTAACAATTCAATTATGAGCGAATGGATAGGAGTGTACAGAGAGAACAAATCACAGATTAGGGTAGAGGTGGATGCTGATAGATGTATCACTCTGTCCTCACCATAACCACTTATCCACCCACCCACCCCCTGGAAATTCACAGAGCAGGTTCAGATCCCAAGTTTGGCATATGTCCCACTTCACTACCCTATAGCAAGAGTGAACCAATGACACTGTCTTCACAAAGTTTTCCCTGAACTTCCTTCCAGAGTAATACCAGGCCCTAGTGATTTGTACCAGTTTCTCCACTCCAAACCCTGTTTCGTTAGCCCTGAAAACCTATGCTGGGCAGGGCACCCCTACCCACCAGCCCCTCTTTAGGCCCTAGCTACTAAACAGGACTCCATTCCAGATTTCCTCATCTCCTAACTGGCCTGGAAATTTGCAAGGACAGAGGATTTGCAAATTTTTTTCTTTAAATCTATAAAGCAATTAATTCTGAGGTTGAGGGTTAAGTTATCTGCTTGTAGAAACAGTTTTATGTCCTGGGAATTAGATACCTGAAAGTTTCCTATGTAAATCCTATGCAAAAATTAGGCAAATGACCACTCTGGGCCAGGAATTACAGCCTCACTGCATTATAGAAAGGGAAGGGTATCATTTCCTTGTTGCTTCAGATTGGTATGTATATTTGACATTAAATCAGCCCATCTATTTTTGTTTAATTGGGGATTTGCATGGCCATGCAATTTAATTCTGAATGTCAAGCATTAGTCCTGTGGTTAATTGCCTCCTGGGACCTGCAGTTTTCTGTCTTATGGTTTTTCACTTGTAAACCCTTCTGTGGTCTCTAGAGATGGGTGTATGCACTTAAACAACTGACGCTAGATTAGCAGACTTTCAAACATTATAAGTACATAGGAAATGTGAAGACCCACAAGGCCTGGAGGATTAGCCCCTGTAACCCTCTCTAGCTTCATATCTGGCCCCTCTCCCACTCTTTGTCTAGGCCAGCCAACTGGCCTTTCTTCCTTTAAACTCACCCTTCTCCCTCCCACCCCAGGGTTTGTATGAGGACCACAGATCTCTGCTCTGTTGCCTACCCCGGTTCCTCAGCTCTCAGCTCAAATGTGGCTTCCTCAAGGAAGCCTTCCCTGACTAGCTCCTCCCACTCTCAATCAGATATCTGGGCCTTTTTCTTCACAGTTGTACTTATACATTTATAGGATGAGTTGATGAGTGTCTGACCCCTGTACTAGACCAAGCTGCCAGAGGGCAGAGTCTTGCCTGAATCTCTCAGAGCCAGCCACCTCCTAACACATAGTAATTGCTCAATTGATGGATTTATGTATCTCCTGATTTACAATTCAACATGAGGTCAACTTGAGGATCTGTCCTTACTGTACTTTGGGTACCTAATTATCTCTCTTCCTATGCTCCATCTCATGGAGAGTCAAGAGAACATCCTAGCTAATAGCCCTGGGAATTGAACTTCAGAAACATTATACACAAGGGCGTTTTCCACCCAAGCTTTAACCTCCAAAATTGCCTCTCTCCCTCTTCCCCTTCCAGGAGTCAATGCTTGCTGCCCTTGGAGCATATTTCCAACCTGACTTTTCTGCTTGGTAGAAGCTGCTGTGTCCCTCAAAGGAGAATCCTTAATTATATATTTCTGCTTCTATAATTATAATTCTGGGTCCTTTATTTATACATGGTGCCAGAGACACTATGAAGGCTGGGAGTAGGGGTAGGCATTGAATGATAGAACATTGAGCTTTTTTCCCTTCTTAGTAACTGGACAGGTAAGAGTTTCACTGTGGAGGTTATTTTTCCACTTGCCATCAACTTTAGTAATCCCAGGAAAATTCTTTTTGAAACACTCTTCCAGCCATTTCCTTTTCTTTACTTTTCTTCTTTCCCTTTTTATTTATCAGAAGGGAGGCCTCTGGAGAAACTCTCTTCTTCTCTTCCATTTTTTCAGGTTGGGCAGAACTCCTGAAGCTGAAGACCTGGCCTCGTTAATGCTGAAAGGTTTTCCCAGAGACCGCGTCTCCGCCCAGGAAGCCCTGGTTCATGATTATTTCAGCTCCCTGCCATCTCAGTTGCACCAGCTTCCTGATGGTCAGTGAGGGAGTATGTGTGTGTGTGTGTGTTTGTGTGTGCGCACGCACACGCGCACATGGTCTTGGTGTCTAAGTGTTTCCTCTGAGCACTGGCGAATCACAGAATTTACAACGAAATATGAGCTTAGAGGCCAATTTGCCCAGGAAAAGTGAGGAGGGATGCAATCTTGCTTGAGTGTTCATGAGATTCTCTAAAACTCAAAAGCACTGGTAGATTGAGGTGACACAGGCCTCTTTGTAATGATCTAACCACTTCCCACTTACACACTTACACTTAAAATTGGATGAGATGAAGGTTGCCTCTGAGTTTACTCTCACTAGCATCTGCCAGGAAAAGCAAAACCAAAGCTTCTAACAACCCCCTTCTCTCTTTCCATGGAGAGTAAGATGAGAGGTGACATGGATATGTCAGAGAGGAGAGCTGGGCCTGTCTGAATTGGTAATCTGATGCTGCCACGGGAAGTACCGGGGTGGGGCGCTGCGGGGAGGGGAGCACCCTCCCAGGCCAGACGCCCACGGGAAACACAAGTTACCCTGAAATCAGTTTAGCTGCCTGGGCCTGAAGTCATCCTCCAAATCTGAAATCTGCTGAGGGATCATGTGGCTGGAGCTCTCCTCATGTTTCTCAGAATGTGGCCAGGAAGGGCTACTCGGAGGATGTGGGCAGTGTGGTCATGGCCCGGGCTGTTGTGGGGGCCTATCCTTAGGTGGGGTTTCTTTGAAAACATCCACCATTCAACTGAAAACAGTTTTTAGAAGTCCTAAGCTAGAAAGAAGAAAGCTAACAAGAAAGGCCTATGGACTTGGACTGGGAAGAAGGTACTAGAATGGGATGGGGAGCTTCTGTGCAAGATCCTGGGACATATGGCCTGGCCAGAGTCTCCGGAGTTTGCAAACGCAGCACCACATTGTATTGAGGACATTGTCCTACAGTGGTTCAAAGCTCGTAATTTGGGATTTCTCAAGGTATTTTATTATTAAAGTGAGTCCTTTAAGATCTCCAGAAATAATCAGAATCATACAACTGAGGTTAATGTGTCTTACTTAACCCTGTGAGAAGAGTCAGTCATCAGTATTTATTAAGTTGCCATTAAGTGTCAAGAACATATTAAGTGCTATAAAAATTGAGGAAAAAAAGAGGCTTGTCCTTGACCTCAAGGATCCCACGGTGTGGGAGGAAAAGAGGGTGAGGAAGAGGAAACAGGGCACCCTCGTACACATATTAGCACAAATCATATCTAAACAGCTCCAGTCTGTGCGTAATCAGCTGCAGATGTTCAGAGAATGTGTGTGTGCTGAAGGCAGTTCTTTGGAGGAACCAGAATAAGTCAAGTGAGATGGATTAGACTGGAGGTGAATCTGGAGTGGAATTTGAAAGGAGGGAAGGGACATGATTTGGCATGTGGGTGGAATAAAAAGCATTCCAGGAGACCTATAATTCTTACTGGTACCCTCCTGGTTCCTCTCCCCCCACTCTCATCCCATTCCCTCCCCCACTCCCATCCCATTCCCTCTTCCCATGCTGAGCCCCTAGATCTCTCTTTGTTAGCTTTCTTCTCTCAGGCTTAGGACTTCTAACTACCACTTCAGGCAAGTGTACAAGCTTGGGTGTACACACACACACACACACACACACACACTCTCTCTCTCTCTCTCCCTCTCTCTCTCATGCTCTCATACTCTCCTCTCTCCACCTAAAGAAACTTCTCCCATTGGCCCTCCTCCAGGATCTATTATTCCACATACAGAGTACTGCTGGGATCTTCAAAGTTTTCTGGGTATCAGCTTTTGCCTGATGAAGGGTAATTAGGAAGAAACAATCGCTGTTCAAACTGATGCGTTGTTAGAAATTTGAGTTTTGGGTTTTCCTGGCCATCTGAAACAAAGCCACCAACAGAGGGGCTCTGCTTGTGTGTGTGCGCATGTGCAGGTATAAGAGAGAGACCGATCTGTATTCCTTCTCTGTTCGCCCAGCCACAGAACCCAAATCTACTTTGACACTTTTAGAAAAATGAAAAGATGGAATCTTGCAGGAGGCTGCCTGTGCTGGGGGAGACGAAGAACGCTCACAGCAGGAGGGAAGTTGACTTTTCTTTATACATATAGGGGTTTTTCCATGCAGAGTTTAAATTATGCCTGATAAAAGGAGTTTCATGGATGTTTCAGGTCTTTCAAATTCTCCTGGCTTCCTCCCAATTAAATGAGGTTTGTCAAAGCCACGGGGCTCTGCTGCTGCTGCCTGGGCCGACAAGCACTTCCTGCAGCGACATCTCAAATCCCCGAGGGAGAAGATGAAAGGGCCAGTGCCAAGAGACAGGGGAAGGGGGGCAGGATTGGGGGTTCGTGTGTGTATGTGCGTGTGCATGTGGGAGGGGGTGCAGAAATAGGTTTAGAGACAGACCAACAGATGGGACTTGGGACAAGTAGACAGGGAAAGCAAATCTACAAGGAAAATTGGAAAGAAATATAGAGGAAGAGAGAGAACCAGCTGGGGCCAGTTTGTGCACTTCGACAGCAGTGGCCCTCGCCAAGGGCGCATCCCCTAGAGCAGGGGTGTCAAACGCATTTTTCCCAGGAGCCACATCAGCCTCAAGGTTGCCCTCAAAGAGCTGAAGGTAATTTTAGGACCATATAAATGTAACTACTGCTCAACAGTTAAGTGAGAGCTTGGTGCTGCCACCAGGTAGAAACAAGGTGCTGGGCCAGATAAAATAAGGTGGAGGGCCGGATTCGGCCCACGGGCCTTGTGTTTGCTACCTGTGCTCTAGAGGATGCATTCCCGTGGCCTGGCAGCACCAGTGTACTTTTTTATTGCCCATGGTAATGAGCCTTTATTAAGAGCCTCTTTTGCAGACAGGGAACACCAACCAGTTATTGTAGTTCCCAACCAGTAGAGACACAGAAGCTATATCCTCATCCCTGGTGGGTTGCCCCAGGCATAAGAATTGTGCAAGAATAAGACATGCTCTTGTGAGTGGTTTGTAAAGAGAGTTTCCCTGCCATAATTATGCAAGAAATTTTGCTCTCTGGTGACAATTCAGTATGGAATGGTTTAGGAGTTTATATTTATATCATTTTATTATTCTGGTTGCAGGATAACAAAGTTGTCACTTTAAAATATATTCTGTTTCCCCTTTGATCTGGGAGATGATGCCAAGTCTTACTGTCTGCCCTCTGAAGAAGACAGTTTAAGCATGAAACCTGTGGGTGGGAAATACGTGAAAAGTGGAAGGACAGCCTAAATCTCAGTGGAAGAGTGACACAAATATTCTCCCCCAAATGCAAGAATTGCTCACATCCATCCATGTCCATTTTCGCAAAGCCTGAGAAGTCCTGAGCAACCCTTTCTCCAGGTCATGACAGTAAGCTTATGGCCAGTGGAAATCAGAGGGTTACTTGCCATGAAAATCCAGGAATTCCAGGATTAGTTCCCCTTTGGAGAGAACTCTGAAGTGGAGAAGCGTGAATATTAGAATGGCAAGCGTGTGGGAACTTCTGCCCAGCGCTGACGTTTTCCCTTATTGACTCCTGAACACCTGAAGAAACATTTGTTGAAGGAGAAATTATGGGGAGTCTCTCTCAAAACACACCAACACCAAGCTAATTGCTTTTGCAGATGGCCAGGGAGACACTCTTCTCACACAGCCGCCAGCCGCCAGCCGCACTGTGGTCCTCAAGGCTGAGCCAGCAGAGCGGGCCATCAGCTGGGGCAGCAAGGACCTAAAATTAGACCCTTGGCAACTCCCTAATCTTAGCTGCAGTCTCGGCTTCTTCGTTTAATTCCCTTTGCCCTCAGCTTGAACTTGGGCTCTGGGAAAGGAGTACTGTTTAATGATTTGGGGGTGAGGGGAGTAGAAAATCATTAAGCTGCCCCTTGTAGAAACCGGCCCCACTCCATTCTTGCAAGGGCCTTCCAAATGTTATCCTTGAAGAGTTAAGACTGATTTTGGAAACCTGCCATTTTGAACCACAGACACTGATCCACAAAAGTATTTTTTTAAATCTAGGGCAGTAAACGCCACGTGATTTAAGAGTCTGGTCCTTAAGCCCCGGTCCTTGATCCTCAGGACATCAAAGGCTCGCTCACTCTCTCTCTGTCACTTGGTCCCATTTTGCTTTCCAAATCCCAGATGGAGTCTCTCCCATTCTTTCTTGGGCTAAATCCCCCTTCTCCTTTAAAACAAGTTTCAGCATCTTGGGGGAGAAAAATCCTAAAACTTAAAGACCACGATTGTTTCACAAGTAATTTTGCAAAAACAATTTACCAGAGTCCTTCTTATCATACTTGTTGGGGTAGAAAAAGGCATGGCATTTACCTCAACCCTTCATCCCACCACCCTACTATCTATATACTCTGGTGGGTCTTCAGCAGGCTTACTCATGGTTCCCATTAAAATCTGAGTAATTTTTTGTATTGCTCCAATAAGAGAACTTTGGGCTTTCTTTTAATATTATCTCTTTACTATTTGGTATGTCCGAAGATCCCTGGGTATCACTTTGCCAAGCTCACTTCTCTAGGCTGAACTTCTTTGACCTTCTCTCACCCCCAGATATAGGTTCTGTTTCTCTCACTCCTCCATCATTTTGTTTCATGAGTCTATTCTGAACCTGTTGCAACTATTTTGCTTATCTCTAAGACTATGGGCCCAGCATAGACTCAGTTTCCTAATACAGTGGGAGAATTATGTTCCAGTTCTTTCATTGGAGATTTATGGAGTGTCTATTAGGTGTGATACTGAGGGATGCAAAAATGAATTAGTCATGGACCCTGTCCTCAAAGGGCTTACAACCCTTAAGGAAATGAGACAACTATCTCGACAGCTGCAGATCAAGTGTGAAGTGCTCTGGCTGCTCAAAGGAGGTGAGATTAACTCCAGCTGTGGGGATCGAGGATCACTTTGTGAGTGGGGCATGAAAGATGGTGGGGTCTGGACGGTTGGGGAGGAAGAAGACCTGGGGAGAAGGGCAGTGTCCTCCTCGTATTAGCATCTAACACTGTTCTGAAGGTGTCTTTTTACAAAAATAATAGTGTCACAGTTCTGACTTACATTTCATCCTGATTTTTGCTCCTTATCAATAATGTAAACACTTTTGCAATAATTTAAACACTCTTTAACATGTATTAGTGAAATTTAGTCTAGCTCTGTGTATGCTTATGATAGCAAACCATTCTATTTATTGTTTTTATTGTCTAATCTATTCAAAATTCAATATTTTGTCATTTTAGAAGCCAGGTTTCAGGGGTTAGGCATGGTGGGGAAGAGGGGTGGTGGGTTCTGAGCCAGCTCTCTCAACTCTGTTCTGCTTCTAGGACAGACCACCCTCTCTACCTTTTAAATTCTCCATTAACCAGTACTTAAGAAGCAAGTTAGGAAGTGTCACCAATTACACACCTCTTCACCTTCTATGCTCACAGTTGTCCCCAGCCCATTCCCATACCTTAGGTGAGATGCTGGTTTGCGACACAGCTTAAAGCTGTTGCATAGAGCTGTGCTGCTAGGAAAAGTCTGGGTCAGCCAAGTCCCTCAGCCCCACCAAGCCCTTAAGTTGGTTAAATTTGTTAGCATGAAAGAGTCTCCAAGTAAAGATAAACTCTTCAGGAAAGAGAGACCTTCAAGTGGGAAGGGTCTTAGAGACTTGTTATTCCATATCCTCATTATACAGGTGAATTCCAGACACCCAGGAAAGAATAATAGTGGTTGCCATTCACTGGACATGCATGTGATTTACATAAATTCTTTTTTTTTTAAGATTTTATTTATTTATTTTTAGACAGAGGGGAAGGGAAGGAGAAAGATAGAGAGAGAAACATCAATGTATGGTTGCCTCTTGAGAGCCCCCTACTGGGGATCTGGCCTACAACCCAGGTATGTGCCCTGACTGGGAATTGAACCAGCAACCCTTTGGTTTGCAGGCCCATGCTCACTCCACTGAGCTACACCAGCCAGGGCCTACATAAATTCTTATTTAATCTATACACTAACTGGCGAGGCTAGAGTTATTATCCTCACTTACCTATTAGAACATTGAGTCTGAGAGAGGCTAAGTAAACTGCTCAAAGTCACACAGCTAGTAAGTGGGAGAGCCATGATTTAATTTCAGACTCCCAAGTCACTCATTACTCATTGCTGCTCACTAAAGATCACATGGGAACTTAGTAGCAAAGTGAAGATGGGAACCAAGATTTTGATTCCCACTCCCATGACCTCTGCCCTGTCTCACACACTACCTATGTTTATTTTAAAGCCTTCCCAGGAAAGATTCCACATGACCCCAGGTAATATCTCACTATTCAGAGGGCTCCATTTTATGTTTGATGGAGACCCCTGACCTGTTGTCTTGGTTTCTGTTCTTCTCTTCTTTAATACACAGTCCCCCTTGGGTTTTCCCATTTCTTAATCCATGGCGGTTTATTTTTTGTTTCACTATAATTCATTCAATTTTATAAGAACAATATCAGGAATCCAATGGAAAATTGGTCAAAGGCATAAAATAGCAATTCCTTGCAAAGGAGAGAAAAGAGCATATTAACACATGGAATAAATAGCCTTACTAGTGAATAAATAAATACAAATAGCTGTTAAATCAGTTATTTTTTCTCTTTAACCTAATGACTCCCAGTGTTTGTGAGGTTGGGGTAAAATGATTCTCTCTTGCTGCTGGTGTCAGTTGGAGAAATCTTTGCAAAATGTTATGGGATATACATCAGGGGTCACACAAATGCTCACAGCCTTCAACCCTCTACTTCAGTTCTTGGAAATTATACAAAGAAACAATTGAACAGAAGTAAACCTAGATGCATAACATGTTCATTACAGTGTTGTCTATAATTTTTTTAAATTACAAAAAAAAAAATAAGAGAGGGTATATAGTTCAGGGGTAGAGCATTTGACTGCAGATCCAAATAAAAAGGAAACAATCTAAATATTCAACACTGGAGAACCGTTTGAGCAAATGTTGGCATACTGACTCAGCATACAATACTGCATAATCATTTCAAATGATTCACAGGAGTCTGTGGTACCATGGAAGTGTTCGTGCTATGACATGAGCTAAAAGGAAGCAGGGTACAAAATTCCATATTACGATGTACCTGTGAAATGTATTATGCATATCAACAAAATTGAAAGGATTGTGGATAATTTTTTCCTTTTTCAAAGTTTTTCTTTCAATGCTGATGTTGCATTGCTCCTATTGTTTAAAATAATGAAGCATGACAAATGGTACAGGGAATCAGAGCTCTGGATTGAGAGGTAAAGGATCTAAGTTTTCTTTTTTCCCTAATGTAAGATGCATTATTGACCTTCATAAACCTCAATCTCTCAACCTGCACAATGGGTTAATACTAGTTTCCTTTATCCCAGATTGACAGAATGTTTATTTTATTAATCTATTAATGCACTATATGTAACAGTTCATATAAATTTGGTCCTGGGGGGATGAGGGGTGGAAAGAAGAGGAAAAGATAAATAGGCACTAATTAATTTTAAAAGGAAAGATCATCTGCTTTAATTGGAAATGTGTATATGCTGTGCTCCTAGTCAGAGTTTTAAGTGCACTCCTTGTTAGTTAGCAACTTCAATTTAAAGTGCTGTGTGATCCTTTGGGCTTTGAAGATATGAAACTTATATGCATACACATGAGCTAAAATTACCATGTACTCATGAGGCTGTGTGCACTCTGAATAATTAAATTCACTAAGCAACTCCAGCTGATGGATTGCTGATGTGTAAGAGTAGTGCCAAAAACACGTGACAAGAGAAATTATAGGACCTTTTGAAATGATGGTTCAGTTTCCAAGCTTTCTTTTTAACCTGTGCTTTCTCTTTTAGCCATTGCAAGCAAGTAAAAGAGATTTGATTATCTTGTTTCCTGTGAAAGGTTACTTAGCTCCTCAGTCCCATTAAGTCACTTTCCGCACTCCAGTGCACTGTGCCTTCACTGGGTTCTCAGCCCAGGAAGAGTAAATGGAGACACCAGGATCGTATTTCTAAAGGAAGGAAAGTTAAAGCAAAGTTTGAAAGGGTGACAGCCAGCAGCCAGGAGCTTAGGAACTCAATTAGACTGAAAGACAACTATCTCATTATCTCGTTCTGAAATGATCTAAATACATAAGAATCTAAAAGTTTTAAATAAACTTGTCCTACTGACTGTCTAGATGACTGAATATCCCTTCTCAAAAATTTTTTAAACACCCACTTTCGTATTTATTTATTCTAAGCGCGAAGCAGCTGCGATAATTATGCTGTCAGATTCAGTAAGCTAATGAGGAGTCAGCCGAATGGAAGGTTTTGCATTTGTGAGATTGCTGCAGGAGAACTGCTCTGATGCTTTCTTCCTTCTTTCTTTTCCTCTCTTTCCTTCTTTCTTTTATTTTCTTTCTTCCCCCCGCCCCCCTATGAATTGGGAAGGAGAGTCAAGCAGTCCAGGGCCAAATTGGTTGGAATCCCTTTGGTTAACTGGTTGCTTTCCCAGCACTGTCCTGTCAGAAAACATCTCTCTCTGTCTCTCTCTCTGTCTGCCTCCCTCTTTCTCTATCTCTATCTCTCTCTTTCTCTCCATACTTTTTCCATCTCTCCCTTATCCCTTCTTCTTCCTCTCACTCCATCTCTTTTCCCTCTCTCCCTCCTCCCTGTTTCCTTGCTTTTGAGGCACTGCTGCGTTTGAGGGGCAAGGAAGCCTGAGGGAAATCTTCATGCCACTGTCCCCAAGGCAGAAGGACACTGCTCCCTGAAGGAAGTCTCCAAGATGGTTTGGACTTGAGTTGATATGAGTGTAATCTATGAAGTTTCTGCACTGTTTATTTTAGCCGTTTGAGTGTTTATGCTAGGGCATGAGCTAAAAGGAAAGTAGAATATAAAATTGCATATTATAATGTACCTCCGAAAATGTATTATGCATATCAACAAAACTTGATGTCTCCCCTTTCCAGCCTAGAGGATATGTACTTCCAAGCTCAGGGAGTCAGGGCCACAGATTATTCAATGCCTAAATCTAGGCCGAGCGAGGCAGAGCTCACGTTGCAAGATTATTTCTTCCCTTCAGGTGTGAGCAGCTTCCAGCAAACAATATTATTAAGGCATTTGAGGCTTTTGGTACACCAAATCTAGAAGCTTCTCTTTTTGTAAATTGTGCAATATTTAAAGCATCCTAAGTTTGTGCTGTGAGCCTGGCAGAGCAATGCCCAAGTGGAAAGCTGTCCTAAGCAGGTGTTGGATGTGCTTTGTGACAATGTGGCTGTTGCCTCTTGCTGTTTTTCTCACTTGATGGCTATGCTGATGCTCATAACAACTGCTACTACCAGCTAAAAATGTATCACAAACCCCCCAACATGTTTTGTATATATCTTCTTCGAGCTTAGCACAGTCTGCCAGGAAGTTTTATTATCCCCATTTTTGCAGATAAGCCCCTTAAAATGTTATCTTTTGGAGGTCCTGGCTCAAACTTTAGCACAGGAAGCACCCAGGAACAACACTTGACAAACACAGGCATTTATAAAAATACAAACTGCCAGCACTCTGAACTAACCAAATGCATGAATCAGAGGACAAATGTAATATGCATATATATTACAAAATATATATTAAAAATTTTTTTAATTTACAAAAGTTACACTTAGAATCTATTTAAATAAATTGCCTAATGCATCTAATGTAACAGGATTTGAAACCTTCCCAAACACACCTAGCCCAGTGTGGTGCTCATTGCCTATCATCATGGGCACAGATGTCCAGACTCCTCGGCTTGGTAACTCCCTTCACCATCTGGTCCTAACCCATTTTTCCAATGTTTTCTTTTAGTGTGCCTTGCTCTAGCCATGCACAATTACTTGCAATTCTCTATTTTTTTTTTAATTTTTTGAATTGACTTTGAGAGAGAGAGAGATTTGTTATTCCCTTCATCTGTGTATTCATTGGTTGATTCTTGTATATGACCTGACTGGTGTTCAAACCCACAACATTAGTGTATTGGTATGAAACTCTACCAGAGATATCCAAACTTTTGGTGTCTCTGGGCCACACTGGAAGAAGAAGAGTTGTCTTGGGCCATACATTAGGTACACTGTGACACATAATCACAAAAAAAAATCTCATAATGTTTTAAGTAAATTTACAATTTTGTGTTAGGCTGTACTTATAGCCATCCTGGGCCACATGCAGCCTGCAGGTGGCGGGTTGGACACCCCTGCAACTGAGCTTCCTAGCTGAGGTCTCACTTGGAATTCTCTCACATATTTTCCTTCCTCCATGCCTTTGCTCATACTGATCCCTGAGCTGGGAATGTCCTTCCTACAAGTCCTTGACTATGGCCGTAGCCATCCTTTAAGGCTCAAAGGGTCCTTGTCCATGCTTTTCCTGTGCTCCTTAATAGACTCAGGAGAGGGGCTGTCATGCACCTCACTTTTGATCTTTGTTAGTGTGTGTGTCTCCCTGTTCTATTCCTGAGTTTACGGTCTGTAACACCTAGCATAATGCCTTACCCAGCTGCTCATTTGGTAAATATGCACTGAACTGTACTGAATAGGAGCCACTTGACAAATGTTAGTAGATTCAGTAAAGCAAGTTATCCATGAGTAAGTATAAGTTATTGGTGGGTAAGTGTGGCTCATGTTTTGGCATCTCTTCAGGTGACAAATATTAAAAAGACATAAAAAGTACACTGTGAAATCCCAGGAAATAATATGTTGGTGGTTTTCTCTCTCTCTCTCTCTCTTTTTTTTCCATACAGAGGAGTCTTTGTTTACAGTTTCAGGAGTGAGACTAAAGCCAGAAATGTATGACCTTTTGGCTTCCTACCGGAAAGGTCACCACCCAGCCCAGTTTAGCAAATGCTGGTGAAAAGAAAGGGCGACATCACCATCTCCTTCCAGGTAAGGGGTTTCAACAGAGTGGCTCCTTATGGACAGAACTGAAAAGTGATTGAGGCCAGCAGGCTGCTGAGCACCTCTGTTCTGCGTCTGGCCCTTCATTTCCACCCTAGGGACAGGTCGCCTAGCCTCTTCAGGCTGTGAAAAAAGAGTGACAATGTGCATCACCTGTCTGTCCCACTCCCAGAGGAGTGGTAAGGCTCCTAAGACAAAATGTGAAGGTCTTTGCGAGGCCTTCAGCTGACATGTAGAATAAAAGATTACAACTGTCTTATTGCATTTCCTTAACTACAAAGTTTCCTCTGTCAGCCTATAGGCAAAAATCACAGGTCAGGGTGACCAGCCATCCCCATTTGCTTGACACCAAGGGTTGTCTTGGGAATGTGGGATGTTTAGTGCTAAAACTGATGCAGTTCCAGGTAAACCAGATGTTTGGTCACTGTGGTGGTGCAAATTCCCACCTGACCTACCTCCAGGTGTCAGAAAAGACCTGGTTCAGAGTCTGGCCCTGCCCAGGAGATGGTTTGAGAGGCCTGTGAGAATCAGGTCATCACTGCCACAGGCTCCTTAGGCTGTGTCTTCTGCACTCAGGGTGAGTTCTGGAAACCAAAGGGGACTGATGGACAGACAGGAGCCGCCCACCATCACACTGTCACAGACACAACTGTTCTCAGGAGTCTCCTCAACCGACCACGGGTAGCCCAGCCCCCCAAGTAACTTCGAGGAAGTAGAGGTGTTGTGAAGGATTTTTCCGAAGCTACCCTAAAGGTAGCTCTGCTGGTAGGCACCGGAAGCCAGGTTGGACAACTCCAAAATCTACCATAGTGCAGACATCCCTGGATGTTACCAGAGCACTTCTCACACTGGGCCTTCCATGGTGGGCAGAGGGGAAGTAATCTCAATAGAGCAACCAAGGTGGGACCCATGCACGGAGCCAGCCAGCCAACTCTTCAGGTCACCCTGGCGACATCCCAAGCCACAAACATCAGACTATGACTTGGCCACCCATTAGGCAACCACAGCTTGGCTGTGCTTCCTAACAGAACTTTTGGGGCCCAGATGGTCCCCACTGGCACACTCCCTACACGTTTCCCAACCCCAGCCTTGTCCACAGGGCAGGGCTCAACTCTTTGCCACTTTGTCAGGGCCCTCTCTCTGGCTGTTGATGTTTAAAGACATGTACGCATCAAGGAGCCTCTTTTCTGGATCTTCTAAGATCATTGTACTTAGAAATTTGAAAATATAACTTAGAATTATAGCTATTCCTCAGAGCATTTTATGAAATACCTAAGTTTGTATTTTGACAATATACATACAATTGGAATTACAACAGGCAATACAGTAATGTAGAATTCCCCAAGCAAAATATTTTCTAGAGCAGAGATTTTACTGTGCAATCATGCCATTTTAAAACCCACTAGTTAGGAGAAGAGAATTACTTTAGCTACATTCTATAAAGTGAAGGATTTGTGCTTCATAAAATTATCGAAGCCTTTGATGGAAATGGTTTCAGATGGCAGTGCTATATGAAACATTATTATCATTTCTATTGTTGTTATTTTGTTCTATTTAGCAACCAGACCTGGCCTCTCTAATCAATAGTGACTTTTCATGAAGAATTCTTACCTGTAGATGTGAATTGGTCACAATAGAAAATCAGTTATTGGTGACTGTGCCAGCAATTGAAGTAAGGAGGAGGCAGATTTAGCCTCTACTAGAGTAATTTCATGATGTCCCTAGGCCCTCGGTACTAATGCAAGGAGATAAAACCCGTTGGAGATGAACCACAAAAGGGGCAAGCTAAAGCAATTAAACTATTTAATAAATGGCTTGGGATCAGTGAAATCTGGAAGTGCCGGAGCTGGAGAGACTATGAGTGTGGTAATCAGCGGACACTTGGGGCCTGTAAATCTTTCCCACTAAATGGAATTAATGTTAAAATATTCACTTTCCAGGAGATTTAAAATGTAAATTGGGACATTAGGATGTGTAACTGCCAGCAGCACCTCAAAATTAACTCTTAAAAGATCCTCAAAATGTCAGTTCCAGGTATGGTAAAAATACATACTGATGTCTACAGTGGAGAAATAGAGGGACACTATAATTTCCTGGGTACGTGCCACGTGCCAGGCACTTTACACATACTACTTCAAAGCTTGGTGTGCTTTGAACAGAGGAGTGTGATGTGATACAACTGCATGTAGTAGATGCAAAGATAGATTTTGATTATTTTTAAAGTTTTCTTAGTTCTTATCACCAGGGTAAGATGACGCCTCTGTTCTAATGTATTTTTCCGTTTTCTATCAATAGATATAATTCTATCAGTAACTTTGCAATAATGTTAAACAGGTTTTTCTTACTCAGTCTGTATGATGTCATTTATTATTTTGATTTTGTTTATTCTTCATTTACATCTAGGGCAACATTACTGCTGTTTCAGTTTTAATTTGCTTCAGCTTACTGAGAAGCTTTGAAGTTAACTACACACTGGACCAGGGGTTTTTTACCATCACCTGTGATCTGGAATATTTTCAGTATTCTAAATATTATGTCCAAAGCAACCATACATAATACTTGAAGAAAAAGCAGTGGAAGATTTTTGCTGTTGTCATTTGACCAGAATTTCACAGTGATTGGCTCAAAAATTAGACATCGATGGAAATTGTCTGAGAAGAGGACTTCTGAATACTTCCATCCATTTCGTTATTTGGTAGATCCCTGGGCAGGAAGGACAAGGGGACAGATGGGAGGCTGACAACAGGAGGAATTTGTGGGCAGAGCTTGTGCTTACAGAAGCCTGTCGCTCCTGAGTTCACTTACAATCTCTCCCAACAAAAGGACTTCTATGGCAAGGAGACGATTAGTCTAAAGTTTAAAACAGTCTCCAGAGAAGATAGTTTCTTGGATAAAGTTGTCAACAAAAGGACTTGCTTAAGATTCTTTGTTATGATTTCCCGGAGGCACTTTTTCCTTCATTAATTCGCTATCAAAACACATGACCACCCCACCCCAGCCAGATTTTAGCAGTTTGGATTGAGCTGCTGTTAGAATTAAATTTCAGGCTATCTCCTTTTACTGAATCCTAATCATCTGTGATGATGGCAAAAGTGATGAGGAATCTAAGCTCTGATTTGATGGGAGAGATACTGGGTGGAAAGATAGGAGCAAAGAGTTCCGAAGGTGTAATTCAAGCCCTGTTGCACCATCAGACACACAGGCATGTGTGCGCGCACATAACCCTCAAAAAAAATGAGAGATTCGTCTCAGCTAACACATGTATCATTTTTCTACAGTGATTCCTTCTGAAAGAAGCCAAGGAAACTCAAATTACTTGGTCAAAGAATCATCTACTCAGGAAATGTAGTAGCCTAGAAACCAAAGAACTTTATATATGTTTTAGAAGAACAAGGAGGAACTAATTAAGAGAGAATTAAAAAATAGTGCCTATCCACCCAAAATCTGAGACGGAAGAAGGGAAAACGTATATAAATAGTCCAAAGAAATCAACCTTAGTGAGTGCTTGATTTTGCTAAGGCGTTTGACAAAGCCTGTGCAGATATACCTGAAATACAAAACTGTGTGGGCTGGATGATAGGGCAGGTGTATGAGCTCAAAGAACAGTTATTCAACCTAGAGAGAGGCTGATAGCAGCATGGTAAAAGGTTTGGTCCTGAGTTCCATTCTGGTTGAATATTTTAATCACTTGGATAAAATTAGAGAAAGTACACAACTTACTCATACAACTCACTGAGGTAAGTACTGTTATTATTAATTTATTACTTCCATTTTAGAAAGGAGGAAGCTGAGGCTCAGAAAAGTTAAATAACTCCTCCAGGGTAGTACACCAGAATTAAGGTGCAAAGCTCAGGGCTGGCTGTCTCCGGTATTGATGATCTTTCCAGTAATCACACACTTTATCAAATCTGTAGAATATATAACTCTTGATGAGGCAGCTGGTACTTAGTATTGGGTCATGATTCAAAAGACTGAGACCTTGCTAAAAGCTAATGTGTACCAATACACGCCTGTTGGAGTGTCCAGATTCCAGAACATCGACAACACCAAATGTGGCTGAAGGTGCGGAACAATAGGACCTCTCACTCACTGCTGGTGGCAATGCAGAATAGTGCAGCTACTTTGGAAGACAGTTTGGTGGTTTCTTCCAAAACTAAATATACTCTTACCATATGATCCAGCAGTAGCACTCCTTGGTGTTTACCAAAATGAGTTGAAAACATATGTCCACAGAAAAACCTACACACAAATGTTTATAGCAGCTCTATTCATAATAGCTCAAACTTGAAAACAACCAAGAAGTCCTTCAGTAGGTGAATGGATAAATAAACTGTGGTACATCCAGACAATGGAATATTATTCACTGCTAAAAAGAAATGAGCTATCAAGCCATGAAAGGACATGGAAGAAACTTAGATGTATATTGTTAAATAAAAGGAGCCAATCTGAAAAGGCTACAAACTCTATGATGCCAACTATATGACATTCTGGAAAAGACAAAATTATGGAGATACTAGAAAGAACAGTGGTCAACAGGGGTTAGGAAGGAGGGGATGATGACTAGCACAAGAGGATTTTCAGGGCAATGTAACTATGTATATGATACTATAATGGTGGATACATGTCATTATAGATTTGTCCAAACCATAGAATGTACAACACCAGGAATGAATCCTAATGTACTCTATGAACTTTGGGTGATAATGATGTGTCAATGCAGGTTCATCAACTGTAACAAATGTACATTCTGGTGGGGATGTGGATAATGGGGGGAGGCTTTGTGTATGTGTGGGCAAGGGGTGTATGGAAAATCTCTGTAACTTCTGCTGAATATTTCTCTGAACCTAAAATTGCTCTAAAAAATAAAGTGTTAAAAAAAGCATGTAAATAACTAATTTACAACAAGCCAGTACAACCTTTATTCCAATCAAATTTCATCTGATTTAACTTCTTACACTTAAGGTTTAAAATATCAACAAGTTAAGTAAGCCTGTGACTTAGTTGGAATTGAAACTTTTGAGGACAATATAAATTAATAGCACATTTGACTGTCTACAAAGGATAATGCTAATACTTTTAAGTGATTTAAATGAAGGAATAAGATAGTTTTCCAGAGAGGGGAAATAGATTACTTTCTACTAATGAGATCACATTGAAATTATTGAGTTTAACTCTATCCATCACACTTCAAAAGAAATACCATAGTGAAGTAACAATTTCTTGTGCCTCTATTAGTTTACAGATCTAATGCTATTTAATCTTCCTAAGACTAAGAGGTACATGAGAGTTATTCCCTGCCTCACAGAGAAGAACACAGAATCAAATTTAAATAATTAGGGTCTGATTCTCAGACTCTCTTTTTGCCCCCCTAGCCCCAACCATGTACTTTATGCTCCAAGAAGGGCTACTGGGAGAAGAGAGGGCCTTGGGGACCAAGGCCCAGGGAAGAAAAGCCCAAAAGAGAACACCCAAGGGACAGAGAAAACCTTTCCAGAGGGTTGAGGGTTGGCCCTCTACCTGGTGGCTGTGGAGCCAGGAAAAATACATAGAAAGCTCAGAGATACTACTTTTGATACAGCAGGAAGAGTTCTTGAAAAATTCCACCTGTCCACCAATGGAATGAGCTCCCTAACATTAGCGGGCTTCCTCCACACCCAGAGGATAAGGAAGGCTGTAGGAGGGTTCCTTATATTGGAGATTAGATTAGCTAATCTCTAAGGTCCCCTCTAATTTCAAGATTGTCTAATAATGACTTTTAACAGCTATTAACAAAGTATACGTGGAATTATAGTAAGATCCTCTTGTTACAAGAATGGGTAGATGTGTTTTATTATAAAAAAGGGATTTTTAAAAAAGTGAGAATTGTCAAAATTATCTTCTTTAATTATAATAGAAGATAAACTATGCCTTTGCTTCCTTTTTTTAATTTATAAATTTGCTTATTTAAAAATGTAATAAAAATTATATATAAAAACACCAAAACATCATTCCAATCTTCCTTCCTTGACTTTGTAAAAGTTTTTGTTTAAATTTTTCTGGTGTTTGTGCATATGATTTTCCTTCCATGCTTTTGTTGACTCCTTTGTATGACATACACCTAACTTTGAAAAACATAATTTAATTTTGTTCAAATTTGATATTTTAGTTATTTTAGTGATTCTTACTCACCTAATATTTGTCTCCCAGGTGTCGTAATTGAATTGCACTTCCTGGCCTTCTGGTGGGTGGGTAGGGCTTCGTGACTAGTGCTCGTCATGAATTGTGAGTGGAAGTGGTATGTGTCCCTTCTTGGCCAAGCATTCACTTGATTGCCTGTACAGGACCCTCCAGATCATTTTACCATTTCCCCCTGTTGGAATGACTTAGCACCATTCAAGATGGTCCCAGAATGGAGAGATGTAGAGTCCCCAGAGGACATATGATGGGTAGGTAATGGGAAAAAAGAGATGTAATTTTAGTGCTTTAAGCCACTAATATTTGGGGGTTGTTACTGCAGGATAACCTAGCCTACCCTGATTAGCACCAGGGCAAGTAAAATATATGCTTGTGCTGTCCAACATGGTAGCTACTGATTACATGTACACATTTGCATTTAATTAAGGTAAACATTCCATTTCTCTGTCCCACTAACCACAGTTCAAGGGCTCAGTAATTGCATGTGGCTAGAGGCTACCATAATGCACCATGCAGACATACAACATTTTCATCATTGAAGGAAGTTCTGTTAAACAGTGTTGACATGAATGCTAGGATTTTTATGAGCATTGGTAATACCTTCTACCATTTCTTGATATTTTAAGTGTGCATCTAATACCACCCTGGAGTTATTTTCAAAAAGTTTCACCTTTTTAAAATGAAATCACTGAGAGCGTCCAGTGGAGGTCACCTTCTGGAAGAAAATAAATCACTCAGAGCCATTACATTTCTTAGAACCAAAGGTCTTTTCCTGAAGCTAACATTGACACAGAGGATTAACACCTTTTTGTTACTCTTAACACCTTTCATAAATGAATTCCCAGATTAGTTTTATTTTAGTCCGTCCTATCCGAAGCTATCCACATTCTCTACTCCTAACTCTTTTCTATGCCTAAGTAAGTTAACGGCACCTGGTATAAGATCTTAGGTGCTCAGTAATGAATTCATCCAAGTTTATCATCATGCTTGTAAAATTGTGTTTCTATTGTGAGGACTATCATTGGATATTACAATAAAATCTTTTGGGAGCTGAAAATATAAGTTAAACCTCCCCATCTATTCACTAATTCATTCAACAAACATCTAGAAATACAAAAGTGAACAGTTCCCCCAGGATTCATATGGTCTAATGCAGAGTTAGATGGAAATAAATACAAGAGCCAATGACAACGTATCAGTATGCCCTATCACAGAGGAGATGACAGTTAAGCCTTATCTTGAAATGAGAGTTTGCCTGGCAGCAATTGAGGGGGTGAAAAGATAGTCCTATGTGAGGAAAATATAGAAGGGACAATATATTTGTCCAGAAGGAACTGAAAACCCCAATTCAATGGCTTAGTCCATAGGGATATTATTTCACATAAGAAGTCCAGAGGTAGTAGTTGGTTCCAGGATTGATTCATTTGATGGGTCAACACTGTTGACAATGCAGATTCTTTCCATCTTTCTTTACTGCATCTTCAGTGCCCTTTTGCCTTAATTCTCAGGCTGGTTCCCATCATGGTCACAAGGTGCTGCCACAGTTGCAGGTATCACATGCAGGAACAGCAGTGTCCAGTTGAAGGAGAGGATATCTTTTCCTGTGTGCTTCTTTTTCAAAGAAAACCCCATTCTCTTCACATCTCCCCATTCAGACTGTCACACTCAACTACCAAAATGCTAGCAAGGGAAATGAGATGACTGCTTTAGAATGGTCAGTATTTACTCCTAATATGAACCTAGAATCACTTCTCCTGAAGTTCATATTCCTGAATAATCAGTTTTCTTCTAACTGAGGAGGAAATGGAGAACAACAACCAATACAATCTGCCACAGCCATGAACCGACTGAGGGTTCTCAGTTGCAGGGAGCAGTAGGGGGAGGGACTGAAGATGGCTGCAAGGTTTCCCATCTGGGGGCCTGGCTGACGGGTTAGATCATTCAGAGTCAGGTAATTCATTTGGGAGAGAAGGTTATGAGCTTATTTCTAGACATCTTGAGTTTGCCATTTACTTCAGACGATTGGAACTGCTGGTCTGGGGCCAGGAAATAAGGACTGATTATATGTGGGCATCACCTACATAGTGATGTCCTTGAAGTCCCAAAGATGTGATTACCCAAGAGAACATATACAAAGAGAAAAAACACTGTGTCAAATAAAGAAGAATCAGACAAGGAGAGAAAGCATTAGTGGCTAAAAATTGGCTAGGAGAATGTGGGGCAGAACACAAAATTAGAATTATTCTATGTTAAGAATAGCGTTCTAAGACTGAGTGACCAATGGAGGAAAACATCAGGAGGATGTCAACTAAGGCAGGCCATGGATGTTGGTGGCGATTGGTTACTGGTGACCTATAAGGGAACAGTTTCTATGGAATGGTACTCAAAGAAAAATACAATGGACTGAAGAGAGAGTAAATGGTAAGAAATGTGCAAAAGGGTGGAAAAGATGGAGTGCTGCCTGGAGTATGAAGAAGGTTCTTGTTTTGGTTAGCACAGGAGAGATCTATGCATTTTTATGGGCTGAAGAAAAAAGAAAGGAGTTGGAAGAATCCAAGGGTAGTCTGAACACACAAGGCATGCATGATCTCTTCTTGGGCTTTTGCCTGGCTCTTCCTCTCCCTGGAGCCCTTTCTCCTAAATATCCACACAGCCAACTCCCTTGCCTGCTTCAAGCCTTTGCTCCACTGCGGCCTGTCAGGGAAGCCTCCCTCAGCCACACTATTCAACAGCCAATCCTGCTGCATACCAGTCCCTTTTCCCCAGTTCAATTTTCCTAACGCTTGTTATCAGTGGATTTTTATGCTTTATAACTTATGGTTTATTTATGAGGTTTTTTATTTCCCTTGCCCTTTCTAAAATGTAAGCTTAATGAGGACAGGAAACTTTGTTTTATTCACTGAATTATCTCAAGCACCTTGAACAGTCTTTTGCACATAGTAGGTCCTCAATAACTATCTTGTGAGTGAATGAACTCCTCAACTATGTTTTCAACTGCAGCTCAGCACTCCTTTACTCCCTTGAACTGTTCTGGGTTTGTTTGGCTGGTTATTGTTGTTGTTTTCACGTATTGTAGTTCTGCATTTATTGTATATTTTCTATTGCCCCCTCTAGAAACTAAGCCCCACAGGAACAAGGATATTGCAGGTTCTGTTCACTGATGCATCCCAAGCATCTAGAATTGTGCATGACACATAGTCAGTGTCCATTAAATATTTGTGGAATAATGAATGAATGGATGAATCAATGAAGATTCAGAGATTGAAGGAAATGAGATTAAGGGCCTATGTTTACCTGGGAAAGGATAAGATATATATACCCTATGAGACAGGAAAAAAGAAAAGTACAGGGGTAAAGACTTTGAAAAGTTTTGAAGACTGCTCAGCCACTGAGCAGTGTGCAGAGTGAAGAGCCAGACTGCTTCTGTTCAGATCCGGCTCTGCACTAGTTAGCTGTATGACCTTGAGCAAGTTACTTCACTTCTCTATGCTTTCACTGCCTCCTTTGTAAAACGGGGGTGATGATAGTATCTATCTCTGAGTTGCTTATGAGGATTAGATGAATTAATAAATTTAACGTATTTTAAACAGTGCCTGGCATGTATAAGCACTATAAAAATTAGCTACTAGTAGTGGTGGTGTTGGTGGTAGTGGTAGTGGTGAGGATGATGGGGGGTGATGGTGGTGGTGGTAGTGGTACTGGTGGTGATGGTAACAGTGATGGTGGAGATGGTGGCAGTGGCAGTGATGGTGGTGGTAGTAGTGATGGTGGTGGGATGGTGGCAGTGGTGGTGGCTGTGGTGACAATGGCTGTGGTATTGGTGATGGTAGTGGCAGCAGTGATGATGGTGGTGGTGATGACACTGCTAGTAATCATTGTAGTAGGAGGGCTGGTCATAGTAAAGTGGAAGAAAAAGGAAACAAGGGAAGTAATGGTGTCAAAACCGTGGGGTCCTAGCTAGCAAGGTAAGGCAGGAGCCCAGGGGACAATAAAAAACCAAGTTGGAGAGTAAAGGAGTTAGACTGGGGTTTGGGATGAAGTAGTGGGGAAAAGGTGACAGTACCTGGTTCTCGTCCCGGTTCTGGTTCTGTTTGTGATGACGGTGCAGCACAGTGAGCCTGGCCACTTACAGTTGCAGGCACTTTTGTAACAAACCTGGGTTTTATTCACTCACTTCCTGCTCTAATAAACATTCTAAAACAAAGTCTGGTGCTTTAAAATACAGATATTTTCTCTCCAGACAAATTTTAATTCCTGTACATTTGAATGAAATATAATAACATCATTGATTTTTTGGTTTTCTCTGACATTATTTGTCTTTTAGTTTTATGGGTGTTTTGTCATGTATTATATTGTAATAATGTTTGAGGAAAGACCTAGAGGACTGAAGGCAGGATACACAAAAAAACAAGCTAATAGTACTAACAGAGCCACTACAATGACCACAACGGCCACACAGCTTTGGAAAAGACAATTCCCCAAAAGTGAGGCTGGGGAAGGCAGATAAAAGACCGAAGTTGGGTCATGTGACAGGTGTCACTTGAGTAAGTACTGGGGCCCGAGATAAAAGCCCACTCCTTTGGGTCACATGACACACCTTCATTACTCTCCCAGCAGGGGGTTAGAGAGTCTGGATGCCATTTTTACTTATTTATTTATTTGTTTTTTTCCCCCTTATTCTGTGATAATGAGAAAATGTTTAAGCTCCCATCTCTGTGTTTAAACATTTCTCCCTGCTGACAGCAGCAGGGTACCCCTTGATCAACTGTCAGATTGGATAGTGCAATTTTTCTGGAAAGTAAACAGCATGTTAGCTGGTTGGAAATAATTTTCTGTTTATTGGTAGCTGTTAGCCTAGGAGTGATGGAGCCCCGTGACAGCACTTGTCAAGTGAGGAATGAGAACTGAGCTGGAAATACCTTTAAGACGCAGCTCTGACAATAAGGCCTGACTGTTTTTTGATGGGAACATACTCTAAAAAAGTTAAATTAAAATGGGCAAAAAAACTTTTCCAGTGTTTCCAGCCCCTGGAGATCCTTCTGGCAAAAATGACAGAGAATCAAAGGCAAACTCATAGAATGCTGGAGTTGGAAATGCCCTTGGCAGTCACCAAATCCATCTCCTCTTGTTCACCCCCAGGGAAACTGAGGCTGGGCCACATACCTTGGACTCATCTCATGAATAAAAGACAAACATAATAACTGTCAATACATACAAAGAAATAAAGGTTGTAATTGCTTTTCAAATTCATGTATGAAGATAAATGGAAAAAACTTGTGGAGGCAGTATAACATTTGACCTATGTGTACCTAATAACTGGGTTTAATGGTTTATGTATAATGTGATCTTTTTGTGTGTGTAGTGACTAAAAAGATGTCATCATCATCTTTTATTGATTAGTCATGTTGTCATCAGGAAAAAATGGCTCCAGTAGAAGTAATATGTAGTCATAAGCTATTTATAGTCATCAGCCTTTATCTGTCTTAAACTAGGATAAGTTTGAGGTTCTGATTTGTCCCGAAATTTCCCTCACTTCTTCTTGATAACTAGAAAAGAATTTCCCACTGCCAACTGGCTGCCCTACCCTAGATATCTCTAACAACTATGTCAAGTGCCCCACATCCGAACGTTCTCTCCGCCGTGTCACAAACAAAATACAAAGGGTCTCTTCACCCCCATTTTGGTCAATAGCACCACCATCTACCCAGTTGACTGGGCCCCCTCCTGACCTCTGAAATAATCTGTTTTTTTCCTCTCCATCTCCACTGCCAGGCAACAGATCTGTGGTTCACAAAGTGGCTCACACCAGCAGCATGGACATCCACTAAAAAACGGTTAGAGGTGCAAATCCACGGTCCTCAGCCCGGACCCACTGACCAGAAGCTGAGAGCTGAAGTCTGAGGTCCACCTCCCTGGCAGTGTTCTCCAGGCCTTACCCAGTGCTCCCCCGCTGCTGGTCTCCTGGCCACCGATTCTTTTTCTCTGGAGTACTCTTTACCAGTGGTTCTCAACCTTGGCTGCACATTGGAATTACCTAGAAAGTTTTTCTACATCTGGGTCCCACTCCTGGGAACTCCTGTTTCATTGATCTGGTGTGCAGCATTAGGCATCCGGATTCTTGAAAGCTCCCCAGTTATTCTGACATGCAGCCAGGGCTGATAATTACAGCTCCATACTGAAGCCAGTACCCTCTTGTTAAAACAAAGCAGATGATGTCACTCTCCCCTGCCTAGAAAAGTCTTCATTGGCCATAAGATAATTCTTAATGGGCTCTTCCATGTGGCCTCTGCTGACCTCTCCCACTGGCTTCATCATCCTGGAGTCTCACTAGCTTTCCCTACACTCAGCCACACAGAATTTCTTGTCATTGGCCAAAAGTGGTATTCTGTTCATATCCCTAGACTTTTGCACTTTCTGTTCCATCTGCTTGGAAGGTCCTTCTCCTTCCTTTTGCCTGGTGAATTCCTATTTTTCCTTCAAGACTTAGTTCAAAGGTCACTTTCACTGACTGCCTTGTTCCAGAGTTAGTTGCCCTCTGCTCTGGGTTCCCAGTGCACACTGTTACTATTTCATTGCAATTATCAGTGATGCTTCTTTCTCCATCACTACAACTGACTGCAGGACCAGGTCAGAAGTATGCCCAGCTTTTTCATTTTATTCCCAGTGTCTAGTGTACATTGGACATTGAGAAGATGCTCAATAAATGACGGTTGAGTAAATGAACTGAAAACATAATCAACTATTACTGCCCTTTTTTGAGATCAAATACTGATGCAATTCCGCTTTTCTGTCTAGAATCAGCAAAGCTCATTAGCTCATATTATATATATATGACAAGGAGTCAGCTAGACCTACATTTTGTCACTTGCCGGCCTTCTTTTTTAATCCTTAAAATAGCATCAACAATATCTTTGTAGAGTACACAGATTCACTGTCTAACACCCAGCAGCATGTTTCACACAGGGTAGGAATTAAATAAAGTTTTTATCATCATAATAAGTAAAACCAACTGAAAACAAACTAACAAAGCCGAACTTAGCAGCCCATCTGTTCTTACATCTCCCCTTCAGAGTATGAGCTCTCGACAGGCAGAAAGTCTTATTTATCCCTGTAGCTGGGAACCCAGTGGCATTCATTAATGAATTCAGTCCCTCAGTCAACAACATTTACTAAGCTAATGAATGCAAGGAATAGTATTTGGGTTAGAATGATGGTTTGCTATAGGGAAGAGCAGAGAAAGACTCACACATTTGCCCATCTCACAAAACAGAGAATTACAATCTTGGCAGCTGGAAGGGATCTTAGAGATCATCTTTAAAGCTCCTTATTTACAGATGAACAAATAGAGATAGCCAACCAGGAAAGCCATTTTAATTTCAACAGTGAATATAGAATTTCTGGGTTAAAAATTGCTGCTGATCAAGTAGGAATTCCAGTCCCTGTCAGTCAAACTCAGCCCTAACAGTGACTTGCTGAGTGAGCAGTATGTAGGACAACACCTGACTTGTCATGTGGTGAGAAACAGGGAGGCTGACAAGAATTTTAGGGGGGGAATATCACTGGTGGCACCTTTGAGTATTATCAGTTCCAGTTTACACAGTTCCTCTCTTGGAAAAAGATAACACCTTTTACCCAATATGCATTTAAATTAAAGGAACTGTGTCCTGTCAAAGGACAGGTAGAAGGCACAATTTGAGTCATTTAACAGGTGTTACTCAAGTAACAACAAAGAGTGGATAAAAGCATTTAGCAGGTACAATCACATAAGTAAGTTCTTTTTCAAAATAATCACCTCAATAGATGATTATTGTGCCCGTTCCCCACCCCCCACCCCAGATCTGAGTCATTCCCAAGAGGATCAAAAGCAGCTTTGAGCTGGAGTGACTGGACTTAGAAGTCAGGAAGGCTGCTCAGGTTGTGCAAAGGTGACAGCCCGGAGCGTTGGTCACAGATGTGCAGGAGGGGAGTCCAGGAGGCTGGTTGCGCCAGATGCTCAGCACCACTCGCCGGCGCCCTGTTCTCCAGAAAGTGTCTCCGCACAGGACTCTCCCTGGGAGGCATCCACACCGGCCCCTAACCCTTGTGTGCAAGCCTGAACACAAACTTTAGGCCTTGTATTAGTTTGTTCGGGCTGCCATAACAAAATGCCACAGACCTGGTGGCTTAAACCACATAAATTTATTTTCTCACAGTTCTGTAGGCTGGAAGTCCAGGACCAAGGTGCCACAGGGCTGGTTTCTTTTGAGGCCTGTCCTTAGTTTACAGATGACGCTTTCTCACTGTGTCCTCACGTGGTCATCCCTCAGGCTGTGTCCTAATGTCCTCTTCTTATGAGGACACCAGTCATATTGGATTAGGGCCCTATACGAACTCATTTTACCTTAATTACCTCTTTAAAGTCTCAGTCTCCAAATATAGTCTCATTCTGAGGTATTGGGGGTTAGAATTTTGACATATGAATTTGGAGGGAATGCAATTCAGCCCATAACAGGTCTCTTAGCTGCATGACTGGATGCTTGCTTCTTCCATGCAGATAAAAAGATAATGAATGAATGAATGAATGAATGAATGAATGAATGAATGCTCTAGACCAGCCAGACACTAAGCAGCAAGCAGTGTTAGGTTTTCCTCTGGCCACTCAGGGTTTTTCTTAATGTCTCTGTATAAGAAGGCACTACTTGAGGGGAATGGGGGAGGAGGGGAGGCTCCCAGGCAGGAGTAGGGGTCAGCAGGCAACCCCCGGCCCCAGATAACAAGCTGCTCTCCAGGAACACGTGTTAGGAAAAGTGCTTGATCAGAGAGTCAACTTGTGGGCTGAGTAGGAACACTAAGTGGTTTTGTCTGTCACCTCCTCCACCCCCTCTGGAATTCGGCCATAATCTGATGGAAACACTTTGCCCACTTTCAGGAGAATTTTCCACTATCAGTGAGGCTGTTTTTCATACTTAGGCTATCACCAAAGGCTTTCAGAGCAGCGAGACTGCTCTCCCCTGGGGCATGTACATCTCAAGGGTGGGGGGACGTGGGGCCAAAAGCCACTCCATGTGGAATGTTCTATTAATTGAGGTTTTCATTCACATTTTTCATTGCAGCCCCAGTTTCCTGGGCAGCACCGACTCTGCGCTGGATGCTGCTCTTGAACCCCTCACCATCAGTCCCACATCACAATAGGGAAACGGAGGCGCCACAGGACAACAAGTGGGTGAGCTGGGTTTCAGACCCAAATCCAGTCCAGGTGGCTCCGAAGTCCACGCTCAAACCCCTACTAGGACTGTCCTCACATCACTGTGAAATGGACCAGCAGGCCTTCATAGCCAGCTGTGTGAGAAAGGGTTAATGGTGTCAATTTAGGAGTCAGAGTGCCTAGGTTAGAATCCCGACCCCACAGCTTTGTAGCTGGATGATGTGGGGCAAGTTATTTAACCTCATTAGGCCTCAGTTTCCCCACCTGTGAAAAAGTGGGTTTAATAATAGAACCTACCTCTAAGGACCCACTGAGGGTGTTCAATAAATGATAGTTACTAGTATTATCATACCATCACAAACTCAATCACTATCATGAACCGCACCCACATAGCATTGCATAAGTGTGTGTGTGCCTGTTTGTACACAATGTGTTGATGAAGAAAAACAATAGCCACTATTTATTAAGCACCTACTATGTGTCATGCAGTAGACTAGGTGCTTTATGTGCATAACTTTATGTTTTACAGATGTGACTTTATTCCTCATAGCCATCCTCTGAGGTAGTTAATATTACATTCCCATTCAGAGGAAGAAAATGAAGCTCAGAGAGGCTGCGTGACTCACCTGAGGTCACACGACTGAAAAATGATGGGGCCGAACTTCGGTTCCAGCACCGACTCCAGATCCTGTGCTTCTGACTACTAAAGTGGAAGAGCTCTCTAAAGTCATAAACTTAAAAAAAATTCCAGAATTTGCTACCTTCAACTACCGGTATATAATCTTTTAAAGAAATTGCTTTGAAAGTTGCCAACTTATCCCAACAATGCAGCCATTGTTCTTACTCGGGCCCTCAGAACCATCCACAGCCCTCACGAGCAAACTAGTCTCATTTAATTATATCAGCCTCATCTTCTAATCTAAAATGGTGTTACTTAACTCGGTTATTCTCTGCACTCCCTAGACTTTGATCTAAATGAATTTTGGCTGTTGTTAAAAATCAAATCCACCTTTAAAGAATAAATATTTGCCCCATCAAGATCCTCCAAAGAATGCATTTAAGTGTCTAAAAAGAAACGATCCAGGGTGTTTTTAACAGTACCTTTGGAATAAGTGATTCATCTTCCAAGGAGACTGCTTTGAAGGGGAGACTCATGTGGGATGCATAAGCTCTGGTATGTTTATTTAAAACATACCTTTAAATTTCCTTATATATATTCACAAGTAACTTGCCTGGGAGCCCCAGACACTCCACTCTGCTAAGACAGGGGAAATTGATCAGGTCACCGAGCCCTTTTCAACTGTGTCTTGTCTGGACTTTTAAACATTTATTACATGGATTATAAACATAAACAAAAAGGTTCATTGAGGAAAGGGACACCCTCCCCGACACCTAAACACAGACACCCCTACTCATACACCTTGAACCCGCTCTCTGTTCTGCAGTGCGGAGCCCTAAACCAGAAATGGCAGTTAGTAGCTAGAGAGAGAGTTCCGGGCTCTGAAGAGACAAATGAGAGTATTGGGTACAGCTTTTTGGAGAGGAAGTCAGCAAATTCTCTCATTCACAGAGTTATCCTGAACGTAAATGCCTCCCAATTGCTAGAAACCCAATGTTATATATGATCCCAGCCAGTGCTGGATAACTTTAGACAAAAATTCTCTATTTGATTCTTCTATGGCCTGCCATTTGATAATTAATTTAATGTCAGGCACGTGGGACCACCTTTCCATAACCTTTCTCAGTCTCCGACACTTGATGAGCTAAATCAGCCCAAAGACTTTCTAACTGGATTTAGTCATTACATTGGACCCTACTCCAAACCCTCCTTTCAAATTTTCTCAAAGCACAGCCCCTCAACTTCTTGCAGGAGTATAACTCTGGTTCCATTAAGCTCTTGTCCCTTTTAGTTTTGTCTACACTGCTGCCCAGTTCCTCCCAAAGCAACCCCCCTCCACTATACTGTGCTTCCCAGATGTTCACAACCCTGAAATATCGCAGATGACGAAATGTACACACACTGTAATTGTCCAAGTCAGTCCATCTTCACTGACTTTGGTCTGGCTCCCATTTGTCTTATCAGGTAAGTAGTAAAACTTTGATTAGAATGGTAGGATAATGGCCCTTCAAAGATGTCCACATGCTAAGCCAGGAAACTGTAACTGTGTTATACAACATGACAAAGAAAAATTAAAGTTGCAGATGGAGTCAGTGTTGCTAATCAGCTGACCTCAAAACAGGGAGTTTGTTCTGGACTATCTGGGTAGACCTTATGCTATTGCAACATCCTTAAAAGTATAAGAAAGAGGCCAAAGAGGAGATCAGAGTGATGCAACACAGAACTGGACCATGGTTGCTGGCTCCAAGATGGAGAAAGAAAGCCGTGAACCGAAGAGTGTGGGCAGCTTCAGTAAGCAAGGAAGAGCAAGGCTACGGACTCTGCCCTGGAGCCTCCAGACTGGAAGGCAGTCCTGCTGAGACTGACTTTGCCTAGTGAGACCCATTTCAGACTGATGAACAAAGGAATTAAAGATAAAATACAATTCGCTAAAATTTTTTTCTGCTTATCACTTTTGAGAGAAATAGCCATATCTCAAGAAAAGTTGAAATCAACAATTTGCTTTTTAGCCAAATTTTATA
Organism: Tonatia bakeri; assembly: GCA_004024845.1. Lineage (NCBI taxonomy): Eukaryota > Metazoa > Chordata > Mammalia > Chiroptera > Phyllostomidae > Tonatia > Tonatia bakeri. The sequence goes on along the minus strand of PVIA01001558.1, from coordinate 133,170 downwards.
TTAGGTCTCAGTCTCTTGAAACAGACTCTGACAAGTAAAGTCAGGGCCAGGGCACAGGTTTATGGGGAATAGGTCTGGGGACATGCACTAGTAAGAGGTGAGGACCCTGCTGAGTGAAACGCTGGCCCCCAGTGCAGCTGGGACAGCCCTTCACAGTTGTCCCAAATAGAGGCAATGGGGCTGAACTTTTGTGTCCACATCATCCATTCTAGGAGGGAGCATAACCTTGGTCCAGGCATTTCCTGGTGACAGAGGGCAATGTCCAGCTAAGAACACACTGTGAGTCATCAGCAGCTGATGTTCCCAGCTGCTGGGGACCAGGTGGGTTAGCCGGGAGGAGGGATCTGAGCAGGTACTCCAGTCTTCACACACTACAAGCAACCAGTATTTCTGGGGTATGTCCTAAGACTGATCTATATTCCATCTCACGTTGCTATGGCAGAGAAGAAGAGCTATTATTGTTTGGTGTTTCCTATGTAGCAGATACTACTCTGCTTATGGACTTCACATTCATTATCCCTAGTCCTAGCAGAGAAACTACTAGTAGTTCCATTTTACAGAAGTGAACACCAAGGTTCGGAAGCTCAGACTAGTGAAGCAAATGTCCCAGGTCAGCCAAGGGGCAGAGCTGGGTTTTAACATCAAAGCCATTTAAGCCAGCCCACTTTATCCGCTGTCCACCACAGAGCACAGGGATCTCATCCTCAGGAAGCAAATTAACATGCACAAACCCACTCACACTGCACCATTCTTGGCCCCCAAAGAAAGATAAGATTATATTTGGTAAACTTTGCTTCCTAAATAGGAAAAGGGGCCAGAGACGAGTTGATAAGATATTAAACAAGAGTTGAAATGAAAAAAAAAAAACCAAAACAAAACTTCTGCTGGCCCTGAGAGTTGAGCAGATCAAGGTTTGAACTACACATTGTAAATCAAAGTTAATTACTTTTTTGCTCCAGTTTGTACATAATGAATTGGGTTGTGATTTTTACATCTGCATCAGTGTTCCCTTTCCAAATGGAAGCTCCAAAGGGAAAAGCATCAAGACGGTCTACCTTTCCTCGTGTGGCCCTAGCACCACGTCAGCACAGGGCGGCACACCATAAATACCCTTTGTTGATTTGCTTCCCTCGCGGTCGTGGCCCAGGCCCTGTGTAACGGCCTATAATGCAATATCACTCGCTGGAGCACTTTCCCTGAGGGATGGGTTTAGAAACTATGATGCTCTGAAAAACTCTGTAAGAGCTCTCTTCTTTAATAAGGATCCTGGTGTCCCGTGATGGATGCTATAAAATCGCGGACCAGCTGGGGTGTTCGATAGCCGTGTGGGCCCATTAACAGTGTCTGGTTCTGTGAAACCCTACTTCATATCCTGGAAAGGAGAAGGCGGTCACCAGAGTGCAAAAGCGAAAGCTTTCATTATAAATAACACGAGGTGACCCTGGAGTAAACACAGCTGTGCCCTCGTGGTGTCTTGTCAGTGGTGCTCCCTCCGTGGATTAAAGAAATCCATGTTTTATGGCGCTGTCCCTTATTCTGTATATATTCCACAGAAAGCCCCTTTTCCCTTGGACCTCACTCGCTGCATATAAGGTTTCAGGTCCTGGAAATGTATGAAGCAGAAATGCTTCACTAAAATACATATCCTTGCATGTTGTGATATTTTCAAATGGGGATGAGGGTTGGTTTCCATTTGTTCCTAAATGATTTGCACAACATTTCTGGCTCTGCACAATTTCCGGTTGCCCTTCCATTTTCTTGCAGACTCTTCTCACACCCACCCTGGCACCCTCCCCTGCAATTCAGGCCGGTGGGATGAGCATGAGACTGTCTAGGAAGGTTGGGGCCTGTCCCTGTCATCTACTAGCTGTGGGTCTTGAAGTTATTCCTTTAACTCCCCGAGTCTATGTTTCTCATCCTTAAATTGGGAGAATGAGCTTTGCTTCCTGGAATTGTGCTAAATTAGATCAGTAGTACCCAAATTTGGAGGCAGAATGGGAAGGGAATAGCAACACAGAGTAAGATTCTTTAAGCTGCTGGGAGAAAAAATAGAATATATGTGAATATCACTACATACTTAATATTATATTATGGATTAATAAATATAAATAGTTATTAAATATATCAATTTAAATTCATGCAAGGTTCAGATCTACATTGTGTGTGTGTGTGTGTATCCATAAAACCCTCAGCTGGTTTTGCCTGTATACAGTGAATACAGCAGTATTCACATGATTTATAATGGCATGGGCATAACTACCATAGCTGCAGTCAGGGGTGGTGACCAAGGGCATGTGGTGGTTTTCTCACAAGGTTTCCATCACTTCGGCAACCACTTCTTCCTCATTGGTCAGAATTAGACACAGAGAAACTGTACCTTTCATTCTTTTCTTTATGAAGATATTTTCTACTAACTGAAATGATCAAGAATTTTCCTCAACATTGAAGAGGATTATCCTAAATCGGAGGGAAGAGACATACCTAAGTAGATGGGTGGTATGTCTCTATTCCACACAATTGGATTTTTATAGAAAAAGCTATAATTGGCATGAAACTAAACTCTTGAAGGCTCCATTTGCACATGAACTTAGTTGTCTCTCCTCCACTGCAAAAGAAAAACAAACAAACATACAACCTACTAAAATAATGCAGTTTTCCTGTCACAAGCTCAGGGCCACTGTTTATCCATTCACTTATGTTTCGAGGGCCCACTATGTGTCAGGCATGTTGCTAGGCCCTTGGGCACCTCCCTCGAGGTGCTTACAGCGGCATGGGGCAGATGGACACGTCAACAAAGCACGTGTCAAGTGATGAAATCTGTGCAGAGGTCTGGGCACAAGTAACCTGCCTGGAGATCCAAAGAAGGCTTCCCGGAGGTTTTAGCTTCCTAAGGATTGAGTAGAATTTTGCCAGATAATGAAGAGTAGAGTGGCTCGAGCTAGGCATAAGGTCAGAGGGAACCTTATCTGCAAAGGCATGGAAGTACGAAATAGCTGTACTAGGATGACTAGATAGGTAACAGGGGGTGGAGGATGGGAGTGCACCACTCTGAGTGACCACAGCACAGAAGGTGTTAGGAGAAGTGACCAGAGATGATCTAGTAAGTTAAGTAGGAGCAGCTTGCTGAGAGTGGCATATGTTCTGACTTTATCTTATGAGTGCAAGAGGGATCAAAGGCTTATAAGTAGGAGACAGGCATGATCGTGCAGTGGGATACTCCCCTGAGGATCAAACACATATTTTCCCCTTTTTACATCAAGTTAAAGATATTGGGGATGGACTGGGACAAATTAGTCAAATCTGAAAAATCAAATCAGTGCTGTTGAATGTAAACTGTAATTGAAAATTTTTCAATGATCAGATCAGTGTTTAGTTGTGTTAATCATCAGATCACAGGACATTTCGGAGGGTCCGAGTGGGAACAGTGCTGCTTGCTCGGCTCTCGGCTGGCTTCCAGTCACTTCCCCCACCACCCACAAGCAAATTGGACCCTTCTGGTGCTGATTCCCAGCTGGGTAGGTTTGTGTTCATTCTAGGACCCTGTGGGTCTCTCCAACAAACTCCCCGGTGAGTCTGGGAGTTTCTCCTGCTGCTACCTCAACCCCACAGGTTTTTTCAGTCAGAGATTTTGAGGCTTTCCTGCGCTGGAACCCTGGATTGTATTCACTCCCCTGCTGTTCTTCCCAGTTTATCCGCACGTGAATGTGGGACCACCCAGTCTGCCAGCCACTGCCTCGCCCACCCAGGTTCTCCAGCCTCCACCTTGCCATGCCATGCATCCTTTCCACTCCAGCTGCCCATCTCAGCCCCTCCTACCGGTCTGAATGAATGTTTCTTCTTTAACTCCTTGGTGGTTGGACTTCCATACAGTTCAATTTTCTGGCAGTTCGAGTTATTTTCTGTTTTTAAATTTGTTGTTGTCCTTTTTTTGGTTGTGTGAGGAGGCAAAGAGTATCTACCTACACCTCCATCTTGGCTGGAAGTCCTCATGTACAGGTTTTTGTGGGGACCTACGTTTTTATTTCTCTTGGGTGTATACCTAGGTGTACATTGCTGGGTCATATGGTACCTCTATATTTAACATTTGATGAATTGCCAGACTGTTTTCCAAAGCAGTGGCACTATTTCATATTCCTATCAGCAGTGTATGAGAGGAACCCCTTCATAGTAATGCCAAATTCTCATTAATTCCTATAGGCATTCCCCTTTGGATAGAGGAGTGGCTCCTGGCCCTGCATCCTGAAGGGAGAGAAGTAGGCAGCGGCTGCCGTGGCTGCCTGTGCATTCAGCCCTGCTTGGAACTTGTTTTAGAGCACCCAGGCCACCCCCTTTGTTTCAGGCAACTCTAACCTCTGGGATGGTTGGAATGGAATGCTTATTTTTCAGTTTCATAGGAGTGTTTTGAGGAGGGAAATTCTTTGTGATTCTTGGAATGGACTAGCACAATTTCATGGAGTCTGTGGTGGTGGTTGCCACAATAAAACAAATAGCTGTAATACTTAAAATTGCCGAATGTTAGTCTTGGAAGGGACAGTGAAGAGACCATCTAGTCCAGGCAGGGTAAATAAGCTGCAGCTCAGAAAGCAGTCTGATCGATTGTAGGTGCATGGGCTTCTGCAGCTCTGCCCAGGCTCAGGAAAAGGGCTGGGATTAATCAGCAACTGGTCTGCCCTGGTGACAGGAGGGCATCAATGGTGGCACACAGGCTACCTGTCTGTTTCCCCTGATCGAAGCCAGTCATAGTACAGCTGAGGCTGTAGCCAAGGTTGCACAGCTGGTTAATGACAAAGTTGGGACAAGAATCAGTTCAATATGTTTTCCTCTGTCCCATACTGCCCCCAGCTCTGAAAAGCGCTTCATAAAGGGACCAGTTTAAGGACAGGACTGGAGTTACCAAGTCAGCAGGTCATTTTCTATCCTGATATGTTCAGCCAGTCCTCATCAATGCCTATGGGAATTACTCCATCAGGGTAACTAGTTAATGATTATAAAGGTTTGATAAATGCTAACTAATGAAGAGGGGCCATTCCCACCTCCTGAACCCCCATATCTCCAGAACTCATGTGGAACACCCTTTGAAGTCTATAAACTTGATGCATTTGTACACAGGGAGTGTTAAGGTGGATGGGTTTGGACCAAATAAAAGAAGTTAAGCCCCTCTGATTTGAAAGGTAATGACTATATGTGTACTTTCCACTTGAACAAAGAGAAAAGAAACTCCATATTCAAACCCAATTTTCCCAGAAACAGTAAGGACCAAGGTCATTCTCTGGGAGAAAATGAATATTCTTCAGGGGAGAAATGCATACTGACTATAAAAACTAACCACTTAAAAGTCCCCAAATCTATTTGAGTGGCATTAGAATGCAAAATATGCCTGACTTTCTCCTTTTCCACTTTATTAATGAATTAAATTACATACCAACAAAAAATATTAGAGACCTTTCGTGATGAATTCCTTTCCCTTCTTTTTGAATGTTAGTGTATAAAAACAGGAATCGTACAAAAACAATCTCCCTCTTTCTTCTGCCCCTCTGCCTTTTCCTTTGTCCCTTCCGTCATCACTTGAGCACGTGCTCTGTGTCCCGCATTGTGCCAGGGTTCCGTTGGGAGGGCCACAGTCCCTGTGACTGAGGAGCATGCAGCCTGGCGGGGGCTGTGCTTGCCCCCTACGCAGGGGACAGCCACAAACTGGACCACAGCCTGAGGAGGAAATGTGGTCCAGGCAAGGAAAGGTCAGGGAACTTCCAGGAGAAGGAGAAGTTAGGGAAGGCTCTGGAAGACAGGTAGGCGGTCAATGGCAGAGAAGCAGAAGGAAGGCCTTCCAAGGTCAGGATGCAGTCTCTGAGGGCTTCCAGAACTACACGAAGTTGAAGACACTGAAGCAGAAGGTGCTACGGAGGAGGGACATTAGAGTAACAGCAGGGGTGAAGCTGGGAGAAGGGACTTCTCTTCCTAGGCTCCTGGGGTAAACCTGGATCCAGACCTCTTTTATGGAGAAGACTCCTGGTATTTTCATTAAATGAAAGAAACTAAACCTGAAATGCAGGCAGGGATGTGTGTGTATGTATCTGTAAAAAGAGAGAGGGGAACCACATTTTTTTTTTAATCTATTCGTTCTTTGATGGACAGTTGGGCTGTTTTCACTTTGGGACTATTTTGAATAATGCTGCTGTGAACCTTTATGTACAAGGTTTCATGTGGCCCTGTGTTTTCAGTTCTTTCAAGTATAGGAATGAAATCGCTGGGTCATGTGGTAACTCTGACATTTTGAGGAACTGACAAACTGTTTTCTCATATACCTTTTAAAATCTGAATTAAAGAGCAACGTTAAAGTTTCAAAAGATATGGCTTTCCTCTAACAATTGTTCACAGCAATCCATGCTCCTCCAGGGTTATATGTTTACTGTATTAAAGGGACATCTTTCAGTTTAAGGCTGGAGCACCCTGGGACTCAGAGGAGCTAAGCCTAAAGGGACCTCCATCCCCCTGAGGGGATCCCAGCTTAGTGCCTCAGGCTCATGAAAGAACAGTCTCCTTGCCTAGCCTAAAATCTTCTCTTGTTTTTACAGAGGTATAAAAGGAGGCCTTAGATCCTCCCCCTGTATATTGACCAATGTCTATGAGATCAATTAGGTTGAAGATAAAACCCTAGTTAGTTATGGGGCTTCTGAATTCCCATGGCAACACAGAGAAGGAAACACCAAGTGAGACCCTCGTCATGACCAGACTGTCTGGGCAACACTTCCTTGACTGGTTGGGTCCTTGTAGCTCAAACTGGGGAGGGTGATGGGATGAAGAATGTGTCACTGAGCCAGGCAGCAAGCCTGGGGTGGGGAATGGCCTACATTGCAGAGCAGATTGCCCACCTACTATGCACCAGGTGCTCTGAGACTAGCTCCTCACCTATCACCGTTGTCATAGAGGAAGAAGCCAAGCACTGGGAAATGGGAAACCAAGAGATCAGATGCCCTGCAGCAATAGGAGGCAAAAGTGAACTAACACAGGGTAGGTCTCAGTGCGCAGACTGGCCTCAGAAACTGGCACCACCCCCGTGCTCTGGAGCCTAGAGCCCGGAACATGAGCAAGGGCCTGGCTGCATTTGCCTGGGCAGCTATTCAGTGGCCCTCAAGCACCAACACCTGGCCCTGCCCCAGCAGAGCGCTGTCACTGCTATTTTGGAGGCTATCATATATTTTTAATGACCTGCAAAATCTCCCTGTGAGAAGGGAGGGAAGAGTTGAAATTATGGCCAAGCAATTTGCATTGAGAATCAAGTTATCCTCCCTCTTGCTCTCCAAGAATATGCAGAAATAAATGTCTCCTAATGAACCCTGGGGGGCTAAGGCTTTGATATGAATTCTGCTGGAGGGGTAAAGCATTCTAACCAGACTGAGACCCAGCGGGAAGTTAGAGCAGGAGGGCCGGGGAGTCCCCTTCAGAGGAGGGAGAAAAGAAATTGGATTATCTTGCTGGCAGTTGGTGTTTTCTATCTCTTAGAACCACAGATGAGAGCTCCTCCCCGCCTTCAGACAGGGGGGCAGGTGGGGATTCGATTTAGCCCTATTTAACCAGCCAGCTCCTCACCCTACTCCAGCCTGCCCGTCCTAGCATCACTAACCTTTGAGCTCCTTCCACAGACTCGCTGGACCTACATAGACCAGGAGCTCCAAAGCCTTTGCCTTCCAGAACTAAAGAAGACCTATTAAAGATAGATAGATAGATAGATAGATAGACAGACAGACAGACAACCTTTCTATCTGAAGTTAGGTAGCCTTTAGTTCTGCCTGCCAGCAGGAAACCACCCTCCCCCTCTCCCCCGACGGCCTCTAGAGTCTGTGTTTATTCAGCACACTGAGGTGTGTGTTGGCAAGTTTGTGCTCGTTGGAGTGAGCCCTGTGGGGGCTGGCCTGCTAGCTGAGTGGTGTGGGTCTGAGGGCATGTGAATGTGGTATTTGTGTGGGCTTGAGAGTGTGTGGTAATGATGGTTTGTGTGGACTTGTGAAACAGAGGAGGTGGGGAAGCCTGTTCGCAGTCTCCCCCGGGGAACTTGGCAGAGATGGCGCAAGCCCAGCTTGGACAAAGGGAATCTGAGGGAGATCTGGAGCTCTGTGTTGGCTATGCCTGTCTGCTGCCTCCTTGCCCTAATCTTTCCCTAGAACTGCAAACACATCCTACTGATCAAGATTCTCATCTGCCCCTGCCGGCCCTGCTTGAGAGGAACCTGGAAGCCCAACCAAATCCCTGGTTGGAAATGAGACCTTGCACCAGGAGGCAGGGTCCCTCGCCATGGTTAAACAAGTAGGTGAATCCATCAGACAACCTGATTCCAAAGGCCAAATCCACTGATCAGAAAGAGCAGAACATTTTCTTCTGTCCCTCTATACCCTCATTTGGAAAGCAGAGATACTACAGGACCAATCCTAGTGTGTTGTGGTAAACATTTATGTGCTAATAAATATGAGTTATTATTGGGGTGAATGGGTTGGTAACTGCAACCAGTATTGGGACAAGATGATTTAACCTTCTTAAGATGTTCTGAGAGATAGTAGGCAGAGGCCTGTGGGTTAGAGCCATATGTAAGGGGATAAATAACTTAGCCCATGGTATAAGGAAGGTCTGTGCTGATCAGGATGCCTTCAGGACTTCCTTGTTGGCAATGGCACAATATCCAAATCTTTGGAGCATTTGTCTACATCAAGATACCCCTGGAGGGGGGCGGGGGGTAAGATACAGAAAACTGTCACAGATTGAAAAGAAACATAAGGATCATACTAATCGAATGCAACTGGGAACATTGATTAGATCCTGACATAAATGAATCAAATATAAAAAACAATTATGGAACAATAAAACAATTTGGATACTGAGTAGGTATTAGATAATATTTAGGAAATATTGTTAACATTTAAATTGATCATAGTATTGTGGTTATGTGAAAATGCCAGGTGGTCTTTATCGCTAGGAAAATATACTGAAATATTCACCGGTGTAGTGATCAAATGTTTTGTGTTTAATTTACAGTAATATAGCTGGTGGAGGCAGCTCTGGAAGCAGGGAGAAACATAAAACAAGTTGGCAGGGTGGTGGTTCAAGGGATTCCATTATGTTTTTTAAAGTATTGTGTGTTTGAATGTTTTTGAAAATTAAAATATTAAGAAGAAAAAGAAGCTCCCTCTGAAGCTGCTGCTTGGAGGGTAGGCTTCTGCCTCCCACAGTGTCGCCTGGACAAGACCATTTAGGTAGGCCCTTGGACCAACTGGGACAGTATGGCTGAGCTGTGCTCTCTGAAACCTATAAATCAACAATAGCTTAAGCCATCTAGTAGGAGGCTTGTTAATAAGAAAAACCTGATTTAAATGGGCCATTTTGCTGGGGAGATGGAGCAGAGGATGATGGAGAACCGGGCTGCCCTGGCAATGAGGAGGTTGATAACCAGTGCCAAGCTCTCCCTCACAACAAGGATTGCCTTAAAAGTCAACTTCATCACCACCCCGAACATTTTCCAGGAGGTGAACCAAAGGTGGTAGCAGCAGGAGTGGGGGGTTGGCCTGGGGAAAGTGGAGGGGAGAGAGCACGTTGGGGTGTCTAGCTCACCATAGATGGGGTAGCCTTCAAGGGGGCACTGGGAGATCACATCTGGGATATAGCACCCACCCTCATGCAAGACCCAGGGCAGAAAAGTAAAGGGAGAAACAGTTAACATCAGAAGGAGGTTTCAAGTACAGTAACCTGAACCAAAGAGAGAAGGAAGGCCTCCAGGAGAGGTGGGACTTGGAAGGGGCATCTTAATGGGCAAGGACCCAGGAGGAACCCAGAGAAATAATGTATCCAAACCAAGGTGAGGACAACTGTGATTCAATTGCACTGGAAGGTGATTGTTTGATGATGGGTGCCTTGAAGGTGCCATCTGATTTAGGTTGCTCAGCCCAAGAGTAAGAAGATAGCTGAGTTTAGGGCTTAGGTAATGACAGCCAAGGCAAGGCGCCCTGGAGGAACTGTGAACTCAACTTTCTGTTCTTATTTGTCAGTGACCCAGGGCTGCTGCAGGAGTCAGGGGAAGAGCACTGAATTTGGAGTCAAAAACACCCAAGTTCTAGTTCCAGATTTGCCATTTCCTAGTGGTAAAACTGGGCAATACTCACTTGGACTCTCTAAGCCTCAATTTCCCTATTGGCTAATGGGATGAACAGTACCTGTTTCACAGGGTTGCTGTAGAGGGTATTTGTGCAATAAAAAGTGTATAGGATTTGGAGACAAGGTGTGCAAAAGCCCAAGCACAGGCCTCTTTGACTTTGAGCCATGTGCTTCAAGTCAATTGGTGCCTCTGAGCCTCTATTTCCTCATCTGAAAAATGGGAAAGGAATGCCAGCTTAACATGAATACATCAAAAGAAAATGTAAGTAATTGGTTTTGCCCAGTGCCCAGCACATGGCAGCCACTTAATAATGTTAGCAATTAGTATTAATGATATAAAATATCAGAACATAAATGGGGTTACATGGGGGAAGTCATAAGAGTGGCACAGAGAGGGCACCCTGGGCTGAAAGAAGGAAGCACAGACCTTCCCAGACTTCTGGTCATCTCAGCATTTCCATTCTGTGCTTTGTTGTTATCTTTTCCTTGGCACACAGGGACTGCCTGGTTTTAATGCAGGTGCCCTTCTGCTCTGACAAGCAGTAGACTTGGTAGGGTGTATTAGATCAATAAAGGCTACTGAATTATTGAAATCTGTCTCCATTGCGGGAAAATATACAGAAAGCATGGAGCATGGGCATGACCCAAGTTTCAAGAGAAGAGAAAGGGACCTTAGGAGTTGGGAATATAAAGGAAGAATGTTGGCTTTAATTTTTAGTTAAATGGGCAGCTTTAGAAAAATCTTTAAGCCTAAACACAGTGATTTTTTTTTCCCAAAAATCTTAGCATTGAAGCAGAAAAAAAAAGTCCAGTTTGCATTATTAATGCTCATGGGTATATACGGATCTTTAAATAAATGCAGGCAGACAGTCGTCTTTCCCAGAGTTTGTACCTTGTGGTTACTGAAGAGACAGTTATGACACTTCCCTTACTAAATTAAACCTCATCCACTTCACCCACATTTGTTCTGGCTCCTTCCACCCAGTAACACCCTTCTCTGCCTTGGTCCAGGCCTCCACCCTGGCTGGTCCCCAACCCTCCCACGGAGCAGAAGGTGACCCCAGCTGGATCCCTGGATGTTTTCCTTCCCGTCTGCCCCATTGGTCCCCTGATGGTAGACGCCGCAGGTGTGAAACTGCACACCTACAAAGTTGGCCTTCTGGTTTGGGAGGCCTCAAGAGGAAACCAACAGTCCCTCCATTTCCTGTGGATGAAGGATGATGTGATTGAAACAAATCGCACCCTCATTGCTTTTTCCCAAATCACACAGACCCAGCCCAGTGGCTGCGAGTTAACGAGCAAGTGACATCAAATCAAGGCTGGGCTGAGACCCCAGAATTTCAAAATAGGTGTTTGGACTTCTAGATGCTTGTTTGTCTCCCTCAGGCTCCATCTCCATACTCCTTCCCTCCTTGAACCTTCTCAGCAAGGAAAAGTAGCTGGAACCAGACCAGAGTGCGGAAAGAGTTCATTCCCTCCTGGGGTGCAGGGGGAAGGGGCTGCCACCTCTCTTTCTTGTGTTTGCTGTTGTGTTCCTGTTGCTTCTCTCTCTCTCTCTCTCTCTCTCTCTCTCTCTCTCTCTCTCTCTCTCTCTCTCAGTAGCAACTCTGAGTTTGAAGGGGTTTGTGTCACAATAGCTCTGCGGATGCCAGCTGGGCGCCAGGCAGGAAACATGTGCCCTGTTGGTGTGGGACAGCACAGGCCAGAAGGCCCAAGGGCCTGGAGAACTCTATACATAGAGATGAGCTGCCACTTGGCTCCTTCTGTAACTAATCACCACTGTTGCTGAAATACTACTACTTCTGTTACAACCACCGATGCCCCAAATGAAGAACAGGCACTTTGGGGTAACATCAAACACAATGGTCACTTCCCGTTTGGGACCACCCAGCCCTCCCAGTGAACATCCAGGGAACTTCCAGTTTGATTACAGGGTCAGGTTGCTGCCTGTGTTCATGGAGTTGGATCAGTGCTGGGATCATCCTCTCTTCTGTTTAAAACAGGGCTTCCCTGATGAAGGTTTAGGGCTGCAGAATCTGAAAAAAAGACTATGGAGCAGTGAATACAAAGAGCATGGGCCTCAGGGTCACCCAGCCAGAGTCTGAGTCTTAGCTTCATCCCTCACAAGCTGTGTATGACCTTGGAGCTTTACTTGTCCTCTCTGAGCTCATTTCCTAACCCCAAAACAGAAATGCTAATAATGTCAAGGTTGTTATGAGGGCTCAAAATAATGTAGACAGGAGCTTAGCATAGTTCTTGGCCCTCAGTAGGGCTCCATAATGAAAGCTATTACACTTATGTTGATCTGGGTGTCTGCTGCTCTTCACAGACAAGCCCCCTGCCACCCCAGCTCCACACACCATGCTAGACACACCCAGTGTCCCTAGCGAAGTAACTAGCTTATGATTTACACTCCCCACACAGGCCCTGGATACTGGAAAAACACATGGAGATTGTAGTAATGGCAACAACCAACATTTGCATTTCTCTTCCTGGTTTGGAAAGCATGAGCACCCACATTCTACTATTTAATCCTTATGGGGTGGATGTGTATCCTCATTTTCTTGTTGTTGTTTTTTTAAGATTTTATTTATTTCTTTTTAGAGAGGGAGAGAAACATCAATGAATGGTTGTCTCTCATGCATCCCCTACTGGGGACCTGGCCCACAACCCAGGCATGTGCCCTACACTGGGAATCGAACCAGCGACCCTTTAGTTCACAGGCCAGCACTCAATCCACTGAGCCACACCAGCCAGCACTTTTGTTTGTTTTTTTTTGTTTTTGTGTTTTTGGTTTTTTAATCAAAAGAGAGAGCTCAGGCTCAAAGGGATTAAGTAGGGTACCCCAAGTCACATGACACACAAATGGCAGATCTGGGACTGAAGTTCAGTGTTTTTTTCCACTCCAAACTCCCTTTGCCTAGCACCCTTCTCATGCAAGAGATAAGCACCCCCTCATTCAGCCAAAACAACACTTATCATCCACCCCCAGCGCTATGTCAGAGAATTAACTAACTTACCTATGATGATGTATAAACAGCTGTCAATGTGTTACCCCTCCCAAGCTAAATATGTATATTTGGATGGAGGTCTTCTGTTGACTAGACTTTGACCCAAAAGACTATATAATGGAGACTTTCAGGTCTTGTGTGGTGAATTACATTAACCCTAGGGGTGATTGCCTTTTCCTTCCATTTATTACACCCACTCAGGCTGGACCACATGAAATAGAAGGGAAACATCACACAATTATAAAGTTGTCAGCAATCTTTATCTCAATAGAAAATAGCCCAATGACTGGGCCACTGCATCCTAGATTTAACCCCATCTTCTCACCTAGCTAGATTCACCCACTGGGCTCTGACCAAAGAGAGCCAATTTAAAACTAGGAAGGAGTAGTGAGCTTTTCAATGACATCCATATCTCTTTTGATTTTGACAACACCCTGTGAGGTTGTTTGAGGTGGGTACCATTTTCCTTTACATAGATAAGAGTGCTGAGAGGTTCAGGAGCCTTTAACAAAGATGCCCAAGGTCCCAGACCAGCATGCAGGGTGTCCAGAGCAGTCTCATCCTTTCTGAATGGTGCCTTTTCCACTTCTTCCTGCAGACCCTGCACTTTCTGGGTTTTTATGAAATAAAGAAAACCACAAGATTATCCTCCCACAAGACTAGGCACTAGCCAACCCTTGACTCTGCAGATGGAACAGTGAATCATGAAGACTGGTAAAACACACTCAGACCACCCTGTCCACCACCACATTGCATTTGGGTGTGGACCCTGGAACTCTACTATGATGTGGTTTTGGAAAGGGCACAGAGGCAACGCCCTCCCCAAGTAGAAGCAATGAGAAGTAAGCCCCTGCTGTCTTTGTAGGTGGAAGGGAGGTCAGGGATTGACCTGGCCATACTCTCTAAGAAAGTGAAGGGTTAACTGTGTCATTTTACCTAGGATAAAGCAAGAAATTGTAGGTTTAAGTCATAGTAGGAAGATTCAGGATAGATATTTCTGGCCATGAAGACCTCAGGCCATCTGAGCTGAAGCAGATTCATATGAGAAAAGAGAGGAAGCTACTTCTTTGGAGAATTATAGGAAATGGGTAAGCCGCTGGCTAGAACAGCATACCCATCATGGAGATGAGGAGATTGAAGTCTAGGATTACTAGATTTCCCTTTAAGCCTCATAGCTAAAAACTGCTAGGAGACATCATATAAACAGAAAGTGTAACTACACTTATTTTTAATTGAATAATCATTGCTTCCAATTTGGGATGATTTCAACAATGCTTCTTCTTGTATTTCTATTTTGGCTCTCTAGGGGAAATTTAACGTTTCCTGGTAATTTATAATTTTAACCACAGATTTCCTGAGGCAGTAAGTTTATATGGAAAATAGTTCACTCTGAATCTTAAAATTTTTTGCTATGGTATAATTTGCCATCACACTAAACACACATGTCATTATCTCATAAGCTCATAATTGCTGACTCCTCCAACCCTGACATCTTCAGAACAGGTAGTTCTCCTTCACAGAACATATCATTGCAACACCAGTACAAAATTCAGGTGCCCCTTCATGACAGGTAGAGAAGGTTGTTTTTTTTTTTCTAAATGGAAATGACAGCCAGGAAATAGAGAAATGAAGGATGCTCTATAATCCTGACCCTGATGCTCTCTCCCCCTTGAATTGGAAGGCCCTGCACTGTGCTGATGTGGGTGCTAACCTGTACACAGAGGACATGTGCTCGATGGCTTTTCTGGGAGGTGATGGGTTTACACAGATCCAGGTACATTCTTGCCCCCTCTTCCTGGGGTTTATGAAATGGCTCCCAGAGGAGCATGTGGAGACTGGGAGATGAAATCACCTCAACCTGTGGCTGTATTTTATCCTGAGTTAGCCAGAGAGCAATACAGAAATGGATTGAATTATCCATCAAGACTATATTACAGAACAGAGCAATGCTTCCCAATGTGTCCCACATTGTGGCACATGGAGACCACAATACAATATTGTGTATTATAACACAATTATAATAATCCTGGATAAACAAATGAGGTTGCTTACAACCAACTAGGTGGCTCCAGCTACTCCAAGCCTTGCCTAGATGCCCAATGGCTAAAAGGTCACTATTTTTTGTCATCTATTGGGAAGCTCCAGAGCAGAGTAAAATGATTAGGGCAGAGTGGCACCAAGTTGGAGAGGACTCTGAAATTAGATGGCTTGGATCTGAGTCCTGGTTCAGTCACTTATTACGACCTTGAGTCAGTTTCCTTACAGACGTAGTAAGGTTAATAATAGTACCTACTTCATGGAGAAATTCTCAGGATGAAATTAGTTAATCCATGTAAAGTGCTTAGAAGAGTGTCTGGCACAGAGCAAGCCCTGGATAAATGGCATCTGCTGCTGTCACTGCTGTATTAGCTCCACAGTCCAGGGCCTGCTTCCCTGCAGAGAAGAGCACGCATAAATAGTGCAATGCTCCAAATCCAGTTAGAAATTATAGTCGGGTGAGTCATTGCTTTCTCAATCTGTGCCTCTACTCTTCTTCTCTCTCACCCCCTTTCTTTCTTCCCTTCCATAATATGTTTGCAGATGGCTAAGACAAAAGAGAATTAACTTGGGAGCAGGAAATGAGCATCCTAGTCCTGGTCCTTCCACCAACTAGTGGTTTCTGCTGGGTAAGTCACCTCACCTCCCTGGACCTCAAGCTCCTCACAGATTGCAAAATGGTGGTTGACCAGATGACTCCAGAAAGTCATCTTTGAGTTCTAATATGTCATGGTTACTTTGTGGTGCAGAATTATATGGCATGGTGTTGAGTGTGCATGATGGCTGGTGCCTAGATCAGCAGCACCGATGTCCAGGAAAATTAACACAACATGAATTATTTTCTCTGAATCAAACTTCCCTAACACATCTTCACTTACAATAAAAACATTCCTTCAGTTTGCCACTGTTGCCCTCCCAATAACTGAATTCTGAATTGGAGCTTTTTTATCTCAAGAATAAATCTGTAAATATGTCTCTAAGGTAACATCTTGTTAGCATTATTACTCAAAGCTCTTGAAAATAAAACTGCATTTCTTTTTAAAAATAGTCAGTAACACAGATATCTCACTTGGGCCTCCTATCCAATTAGTCTGAACCAGTAAAGTATATTTATTTCTGCTCAAGTAAGACATTAGATAAATACACCCAGATTTATATTCATCCATGAGAAATACATGAAAAATAACATTTTCCAGCATCTGGGATTATTCTTTCCTTGCTCTTATTTAGAGGTGGTTACAATATGTACATTTTTCTCATAAGTTAAAAAATTGATAGTTTAGCCCAAATAGTCACTCAGAAATAATAGCCAGAGCAACATCTCAATTTAATCCTGATCTTGACAAGCACAGTCTCCCACCTTCAAGGTCTGAAGAGAATTTTCTCTCCTCTTCTCTCTCCTCTTCTTCTCTCTCCTGTCCTCCAGAGAGGATGGCCCTCTGAAACCCTTTTTTGCCTCCTGGGAACCAGCTGTACGGCTCTTGCACAAGTCGTGCCAGAATGAATGTCCTCACAGAGGGGAGCTGGGCAGAGCTGTGTGGCCTGAAGGATTTGGCAGAACAAAGCTCCAGCAAGCTGGGCCCTGTGGTTTCACTTTGTTTTCACTGATATAAATGCCCTTCCTCCGTGAAGCCCAGACCAGGCCTGTGTGAGAAGACTTTCCTGGGGTTGGGACACCTACCACAGGCTTAAAAGTCTGCCAGTCCCATCCAAAGAGGAGAAAACAGTGTTTCTGAAGCCTTGGAGAGAGCCCAGAGCTGCCTTTCAGAAATGGATGGGCTGGCAGCCTGGAGAAGAGCCAGGTTCAACAACTGGGCATCCTCAGAAGCTTCTTGTGGGGCTATGGGACAGGGGGGGATCTAGGGCCAGCAGCAATGGAATTCATGGACCTGGAGGGAGAAGGGAAAGACAAGATGAATGCGGCCAGGACTTTTATTGCCTGCTGCTTTTGACAAATGACGATGGTTAGGACAATGAGCTCACCAGCAAAGAAAACATTCACAGGGCAGCCACAGAGCCCTCTGAGAAGTACATTTCATCTCCTCTAGGGGCACAGCCATCACTAAGGAAGCCCCTGAGTATGGCCTGAACCAACCAGGCATCCCCAGGGCTTGGTTCCTGTGGTGGGCTGAATAACGATGCCCACGGATATCTAGGCCCTAATCCCTAGAACATGTGAATGTTACCTTATATGGCAAAAGGGACTTGCAAATGTGATTGACAAGGGTCTTGAGATGTGGGATTATCCTGAATTATCTACATGGACCCAAATGTACTCAGAAGTATCCTTATAAGAGGGAGGCAGAGAGAGATTTGACTACAGAAGAGGGGGAAGGTGATGTGAGGATAAAGCAGAGACAAGAGTGATGTTCTTTGACGAGGGAGGAAGGAGCCTCGGGCCAACAAATAAGGCAGCAGCTAGCAATGAAAAAGGCAAAGAAACAGATCCTCCTCCAGAGCCTCCAGAAGGAACCAGCCTGCCAACACCTTGACCTTAGCCCAGTGAAACATTTCAGACTTCTGGCCTCTAGTAGGTGCTGTGAGAGTGTACATTTGTGTTGTTTTAAGCAACTAAATTTGTAGTGATTTGTGTCAGTAGCAACAGGAAACTAAGAGATCCCCAGTGTTACAGTTACAGGACCTCCCTTTAGGACGAAGGTATTCCCTGAAAGACAAAAAAGGGAATGCCAGGGCACATCTGGGCAAATATTCCCACAGCCTGGACACTCTGCATCTTTGGCCAACGCCAGAGTGCCCAGGGCAGGAACGGTATGAGGGAACTGACATTTACTGAGCACCTACTGTGTGCTTCACCATTCAGGTGTTATCTTATCTAACCTTCACAACACCTTGTAAAGTAGATGTTAGCTCTTCATTTTCTGATGAAGACAATGAGCTCAGAGACTTCAGGCCATTTGCCCTAGGTCACGCAGAGTTGACCAGCGTCATTTCTCCGGGGATAGGTAATTGTGGCTTTTCCCCTCCCCTGTCCCATGTACCCCTTCCTTAGGGATCTTCCACAGTGAGAGACTGGATAAGGCACTTGCTATGGCTACTATTTCAAGGAGTTCATTCATTCACTCACTCATTCATTCACTAAACACCTAGCCAGCACCTCCCAAGTGTTAGGTCCTGTGCCTTGGAAGAAGCAACCTTCTGCCTTAGGTCACTTGCAAGCCAGAAACTGACTTTTTTTTTACAAATTATATTAGCACTCCCCTCTAAAAAGTCTACCATCCACCTCAGGCAAGGACACCTGGCACAGAGGATCAGGCATGGTCTATAATGAGAATTATTTTATTTTACCAAGCAGAAGCTAAATCTTGGCCTTATGGGTGACTTGTCCAAACAGAGGGAAAAGGAACTGAGATTCCTCATGCAGGCAGGATGCCACTGGTTTGCAGTCAGAGAGTTTTCCTGGAGATGTGCTTAAGTTTGTACTGGGCCCCAACACTCCCTGCATACCAACAGTGAGTGTTAGTGCTTAGCCAATATAGGAGCACAGGCTATGGCCTGAAACAGTTCTGTTAAACTCGATTCAGAGTTTAGCCTGGACTTACTTCTATAGCATCAGGCTCTATGACAGGCAAGAATAAGGCCTACATCAGCTGCTCTCTACCTAGGGTGCAACACACAGACACTGGTGAGTTTTCACTGGGTGTCTTTTTCTTTTCTTCTTTTTTTTTTTTAACTTTTTTTTTATTGTTGTTCAGGTATAGTTGTCTCCATTTTCCCAAGGGTCTTTTTCTTTATGTCTTCTCCCAGCAGTGATGCTGACTTTGTTTCCATTTGTTTTTTTGTTGTTAGTTGTTTCAAACAGGATGCTTTCAGTCACAAACTGAAAAACCAATCCAAAGTGGCTCAGATAATCAAGGTATTTTATTGGCTCCATTTAACTGAAAACTCTAGAAATAGGGCTGGTTTCTGGGGAGGCTTATGCTTGAACTTCAAACAATACAACCAGACCTTTATTTCTCTCTGCATTTCTCAGCTTCATTTCCTCATTAGGCTCTCCCCCCATGAGGTTTTCTTCTCATGACCTCCAAGACGGCTGTCAATACCCCAAACTGAGTCTTGTTGGCCTTGACGGGCAGAGTAGGATGATGTTCCCGACTGGAAGCCAGGAGAAATGTGATGCAGTGATGGTCCAGAGCTGTCACACGCTCCCTTCCCAGCACTGGGGGTGGAATCACCCGGGAGCACACAATTCAGAAGAAGAAGAAGAGTGATTCCCCCCAGGAAACTAGGGATGTTATTAAGAAGGGGAAGGGAAAATGGAGAGGTACAAGGGAACCAGCCAAGACATGTCTATGAAATGTCTACAAAACTAATAGAGATTTGTTGTTGTTGTTTTGATCCTAAACAAACAAATTTCTACCCTTCTTAATACTTCCTTGGAGTCAATAATTTTGAAAGGGCTTCCTTAATTGGGTCCTTATGATATCACCTACTCCTTAACACTCCGGTGAACAGATTTCTTCTTCATTAAGGATCCAGGGCTTTTAGATGCCAGCTCTTCCCTCTGTTCCTTCTCTGTGCTTCCCCTAAAAGAAGCAGTGCTGAAATATTGCTCTTGATTAATCACAGGCCAATTATCTAGTTTGTGGATTATCAAGACTCCTCCTTTTTCTTCCCACATCCTGCCTGCCTTTTAGTGCTGCCCCTGCTCATTAACAAGCCTGCCTGAAAAGATAGGGTAAAAGAAAAAAGGTTCTACAACTTCAGATCAGCCATTTCAGCTCCCTACCAACCCTGGTAAATTTTCAAGGAGGAAGTTGAAAATAAATGACAGTGTGAGATTATCTTGAATCTCCATGATTTGTGATAACTTTGTTGACTCCTTCCTGATGCCCCTTGTACACCTCCCCCATCCTCCTTACTTGGAGATATTGAAAACAAGGCATATTCTTTAGACACCCAGGAATTTCAAATGGCTTCACTCTTGTTCTCTCATTTCCCAAGTATTTTGATAATTTTTAAATAAACCTTTTAAAATCAAGACAATTATTTTTGAGACCTGTTGAAAGGATAATAGCTCAACCCCATTGCCAAAGTTGAGAACTCAGGTTCCCACGTCTCAGCTTCCTAATGAAAAGGAGTAAGATAAGCACAAGAGCCCTTGCTGAGTCAGGTAAACAAAGTGAAGGGGGCCAGAGACAGTGTTGGGGGTACTGGCCACTCCTCCCAGCAAACCCAAGTGCTTCCATCACTTTTATGGAGCATCTGGTCACTATTGCCACTCACCATCCACATCCAACTCCTCCGAACTCTGACAGGCTGGACAGGAATTGGTGATGACCTCCTAGGTCTTGGTCTCCTTAGTAGAATTCAAGTAAAAAGGAAAAGGATATCTCTTTTATATTTTTAAGGAACACTTTTTCCCCCAACATCTAAAAACAAACCATTTCCTACAGGATTTCTCTTTCTCCTGGCTGCACATGATGGAACGGAGACTTCCAACTTGGCCATTAGATAAGAGCAGTAAGAGCAATTATTAGAAAGATCCAGCTCATTTACGCCATAATGTGAGAGTAACCCAAGGGCTTTGAATTTAGTAATGAATCTGGGGGAAATGTTTTCAAAACCAAGTCACTATTCCCACATTCAGCCTATAAGTCTTAGTAGAAGTAGAGGGTTGGGGGTTTCTCTTAGTTTATTCAGGATACAATAACAAAATTGACTGGGTATTTTATTAACAACAGAAATTTATTTCTCATAGTTATTTCTGGAGGTTGGGAAGTCCAAGATCAAGGCACCAGCAGATTCGGTGTCCAGCGAGGTCCACTTTCTGGTTCATAGACGGCTGTCTGTTTGTTTGTTACCATGTCCTCTCATGGTGAAAGGGGAAGGGAGTTCTCCAGGTCTTTTTTACAAGGGCACTTATGCCGTCATGAGGGCTCCACCCTCATGACCTAATCCTCTTGCCACCTCCAAATAACCACATGGGGATTCGGTTTCAGCGGATGAATTTTGTTGAGACACATACATTCAGTCTATAGCAGGGCTGGCACTTCCTTTTACTAGCAATGTGGCTTGGCCTAAGTGACCTGTACCTTTATAGGCAGAGTTAAGTTACCCACAGACAACCACTCTCAGCAATATTTAGAAGGGTCATAAGCAACCCACACCCTTGGCAATGTTACTGGCAACTATTAGGGCGCATAAAGGATTGCTGGACTCAGAAAGAGAAAAAAATTGGACTCCTGATCCATCTTTACACCAATGCTGTGACCATCTGAGGCAAGTAACAACTTTTCTGAGCCTCAGTTTTCTCATCTGTAAATGTGAACCTCAACAACCCTTACGGGGTTGTACTGAGGATTAAATGTACTAATGTACACAGATGCCTGCAGACTGCATCTCAAATTTGGATAATGATAATGACAGCCATCATGTCTGGGTGCATGCCTTCCTTTTTGTGGCCATAACAGTAAGTGAATAAGCATGGGAGGAGGGCATAACCCACACTGGAGCACCCACAGAAACCTACCCTCATGAGGGTAACTAGCCCACAAAAATTCAAGTTTGGGCTCTGGCCAGGTAACTCAGTTGGTTAGAGTGTCATCCCAATATGTCCAGGTTGTGGGTTCAATCCCTAGTCAGTGTATATACTTGTACAATAATAGATCAATGAATAAGTAAAACAACAAATCATTGTTTCTCTCTCTTTCCCTTCCTCTCTCTCTAAGATCAATCAATAAACTTTATTTTAAAAATCCAAGTTTCAACTCTGTTCAAACTTGGTTTACTTTACAGCTGCCTGCTGTAAAGACATGCCGCTGAGAGACATGCCATCTCCCCATTGCCATCACTGAGAGTTCCCTCTGCCAGCTGAAGGATGACGATATCTGCCTTTGGCTGTATGATTTCACTTGCTTCTCCAGTGTCACTACTGCCCTAAGGATCGTCAGCAGGCACTATGCTAAACACTTTACATATACAGTATTATGTAATCCTTGTTTGTAGGTGACAATATAATAATAGTTGTTGCTGTTATCCCATTTTTACATGGGAAGAATCTGAGGCCCAGAAAAGATAAGCAACTATAACTTTCCCAAGGTCACATGGCTAAGAGAGAGAGCCAGGTTGCAAACTACCAGGGCCTGCCTTTCTGTGTGCATTCTCTAACCATCAAACTTTACTGCCTCCTTGCTCTCTGCCCAGGCTGAAGAGAGGGACCCCAGGAGGCCCAAGAGGGAAGACAGGCCTGCCTTCACTGGGCCCTAAAGGAAGGATTAGAGTTTCCTTCCTGGGTTCTGGAGCCTCCTCCTTTGGATGGCTGGTCTCTGAGCCCCACTAAGTTTCAGGCGGGACCTCTGGGTGAGAACCTACACCCCTGCCCCCACCCAACAGTTTCACAGGTAGACAGAAGTCTAGGAAAGGAACAGATCCTCCTATCAGCCGGACTTGGGAACCTGAGGATTAATTGCCCTGCCAGCAGCTTGTTAGAGACTGTGTTGGCAGATGAGGAGAGCAGCAATAGAATCAGCCAATTAAGCAGCCAATGGTGCTGAACTAAATGTGACCTCGAACTTAATTGTGGATGTTGTTTCTCAGCAGTTTCTCACCAGCCTGGGTTTGGGAGAAAGAATGGGACAGCAAGGGGAGGGTGAGTAGCAAGAGGAGGGTCCTGTTCCTCAGGACACATCTGCTCACTGATTCCCATTTCTTTCTCTCTTAAGGGGACAGGAACATCAAGGATTCAGAGATTCTCAGCACAGGAAAGTTGGGGAGGGGTGGCCAGTCTCTTGACTGAAACCCAGGAGCAGCAGGTGGGTGACAAAGAGACCGGGACTTGTCAGCTGAGTGAAACATTTCCAAATAGGCCAGAGACCCAAACCCACATCCCTAACAAGGCCACATCGCTAACAAGGGTTAGGGACAATGCTAGAGGGATACAGTTTTGTCCTTGCTGAGGCTGTTTACTTCCTGAATTGGCTATTTTTAACTCAGAGACAGAACATACCTGGTATTTTGGGGTGTTTCTGACCTGAATACTGCTAGTAGAATTATTTGGCAACACAAAAATGTATTCTCCTAATACTTGGCTTTGTGAATCTTGGCAATCCCAGTATCTCCCACTGGTATTCTTCTTCTTACCTGATGAAAACTATGTACCCCACTGTATTTCCTATTTGGGGTTGGCTGCCAGAAATCTCAGAGCTACATTTAGTACTCAATTACAACAAATATATCAGCATAGATTTTTCTTATATTTATATCTTCATTTACCATATATGTATATATATTTGATTTTCCTATGTATATATCTCCATACAATAGAATCAGCCAATTAAGCAGCCATGCTTAATCTCTATGGGTCTTTATGTAACTATCTACATATGGTTTTACTGTACATGTATCTTTAAGATTAGACACCCTAAAATCATTTTTGAAAGCAAGTGGGGTATGCCTTAAAAATATATAGTTCCTCCCAGGACACTTGTCTCATTCTGGGCACTTATTCTGCCCATTCCATATATAAAAGCAAGTCCAAAATATTTTTCTCATGCCTATTAGCTACCTCTCCTGGTCCCAACTATAAATGGCCTTGCCACAGACAATTTGGCTTGGGGCAGGAGCTCTTAGTTAAAATAGAAACTTCTCTCCTTGGATTACATCCTGAATCCTTGTGTTTATTTAATTTCTTCTGGAAATTTCCAGTCTGGTGCTGACAGAAGCCAAAGGAAATGCTGGTCCAGAGGGATACTACCTTCCCAAGCAGATTTCTAGGGAGGCCAGTGTTCCCCCAGCCATGGCAGGGAAAGGAGAAAGGGTTAGAGGGCAGAGTTTCCCACAGGTGACCCTTCTTTGTGACAGTGTGCACTCCTAACTGGTTATTGGCTGGGGCCTAAAGAGTGGGATCAAAAACCAAGGACAGATCTGTATGGAACCTTCAAGGCATTTTTCCCTTTGACACAAAAAACACTGTAAGACAGAGAAGATAATTTCTGTGGTGGTTGGTTTTAGAGCCAAGTTAACACTGACTTTCTGTGTGTTTCTAAGAGGAACCTGAGAAGTATTAAAATAGATATGTAGGTGGGGGCATTTTCCTCTGTCTCCACCATAGAAAATAATAATGGTAATAGACAACAATAATACAGACTATCAAAGAGCCAGGTATTGATCCAAGCACTTACAAACATACACAGGCACACACACACACACATCGCTGATGAGATAGGTGTATCATTAGTATGCCCATTTTACACAGGAGAAAACTGAGGGTCAATGAGGGTAAATAACTTGCCTAAGGTTACACAGTTAATAAGGTGGCAGAGGTGGTTCTTCTACCCCAGAAGTCTTACTTCTGAGTTTGTAATCCCTACCCTTCTACTATACTCATCCAATGGCCAGCACATGACTTTTAGATGGTCCCTGTTTCATGTAAGCCATAGGAAACAGACCCTTGAGATCTAACAGC
Organism: Tonatia bakeri; assembly: GCA_004024845.1. Classification (NCBI taxonomy): domain Eukaryota; kingdom Metazoa; phylum Chordata; class Mammalia; order Chiroptera; family Phyllostomidae; genus Tonatia; species Tonatia bakeri. The sequence continues at coordinate 108,561 of PVIA01001558.1, read as the reverse complement.
CATTGAAGTAGGCTTGGTCACATATATCCCTAATTTTTCAAGACAAAGTCTTGAAAAGTCATGACATCTTTTCTACATGTCAAGACGAAATGCAGTGAACAATTAAGATGCAAAAATGCATCAAAGAAAAGGAAGAGAGTAGATATGAAAGCCTTAGGAGGAGAAAGTAGACCGACCAATTTGCTTACACTGAAAATATTATTAAATGAGATTATACATGCAATGCCTGATATGTAATAAATACCCATTAACTTCCAGCCAAGATGGAGGCACACACTGTCCCTCCTTACACAACCAAAAGAAGGACAACAAATTTAAAAACAAAAACAACCATAACTGACAGAAAATCAAACTGTATGGAAGTCTGACAACCAAGGAGTTAAAGAAGAAATATTCATCCAGACCTGTAGGAGGGGCAGAGACTGGCAGCCAGGCAGAGAGCATGCGAAGCGAAGTGGCAGCTTGCGGATCCAGTGAGGAAACAGCTGGCAGACAGGGTGGTCCCACATTTGCATGCAGATAAACCAGGAGGAACAACTGGGTAGCAAAACAGACAGCACAACCCAGAGTTCCAGTGCACGGAAATAAAGCCTCCAAGCCTCTGACTGAAAACACCTGAGGGGGTTGAGGTAGCAGCATGGAGAAACTCCCAGCCTCACAGGAGAGTTCCTTAGAGAGACCCACAAGATCCTAGAACATGCACAAGCCAACCCTCCCAGGAATCAGCACCAGAAGGGCCCAGTTTGATTGTGGGTAACAGGGGAAGTGACTGAAAACTAGCAGAGAGCCCAGCAAGCAGCACTGTTCCCTCTCAGACCCCTCCCCTACATATAGTGTCACAACGCAGTGACGTAATTACCCCGCCCTGGTGAACACCTAAGGCTCCACCCCTTACTATGTAACAGGCAAGCCGAGAGAAAAAAATGGCCCAAATGAAACAACAGATCAAAGTTTCAGAAAAAATACAGCTAAGTGACAAAATACAACTAAGGCCAAAGAGATGTTCCTACCAAGGCACACAACCTAGGTAGGCTGATAGCAACATATCAGATGCACAGATCAAAACATTGGTAATCAGGATGCTTATAGAATTGGTTGAATATGGTCGCAAATTAGAGGGAAAAATATAGGCTATGAAAAGTGAAATAAAGGAAAATGTACAGGGAACCAACAGTGATAGGAAGGAAACTGGGACTCAAATCAATGGTGTGGACCAGAAGGAAGAAAGAAACATTCAGCCAGAACAGAATGAAGAAACAAGAATTCAAAAAAATGAGGAGAGGCTTAGGAACCTCCAGGACAACTTTCAATGTTTCAACATCCAAATCATAGGGGTGCCAGAAGAAGAAGAGCAACAAATTGAAAATTTATTTAAACAAATGATAAAGGAGAACTTCCCAAATCTGGCAAAGGAAATAGACTTCCAAGAAGTTCAGGAAGCTCAGAGAGTCCCAAGGAAGTTCGATCCAAGAAGGAACATACCAAGGCACATCATAATTACATTATCCAAAGTTAAAATGAAGGAGAGGATCCTAGAAGCAGCAAGAGAAAAGGAGACAGTTACCTACAAAGGAGTTCCCATCAGACTGTCAGCTGATTTCTCAAAAGAGACCTTACAGGCAAGAAGGGGCTGGGAAGAAGTATTCCAAGTCATGAAAGGCAAGGACCTACATCCAAGACTGCTCTACCCAGCAAAGCTTTCATTTAGAATGGAAGGGCAGATAAAATTCTTCCCAGATAAGGTCAAGTTAAAGGAGTTCATCATCACCAAGCCCTTATTATATGAAATGTTAAAGAGACTTATCTAAGAAAAAGAAGATAAAAAAATATGAACAGTAAAATGACAGCAAACTCACAGTTATTAACAACCACACCTAAAACAAAAACAAAAGCAAACTAAGCAAACAACTAGAACAGGAACAGAATCACAGAAATGGAGATCACCTGGAAGGTTATCAGGGGGGAGTGGGAGAGGGGCAAGGGGGAAAAGGTACAGGGAATAAGCAACATAAATGGTAGGTAGAAAATAGACAGGGGGAGGTTAAGAATGGTATAGGAAATGTAGAAGCCAAAGAACTTACATGTATGACCCATGGAGGTGAACTAAAGGGGGAGAATGCGGGTGGGAGGGAGTGTGCAGGGCGAAGGGGAATAAAGTGGAGGGAAATGGGACAATTGTAATAGCATAATCAATAAAATATATTTTTTAAAAAAGAAGTACAAATAGGTAGTTCCAGATTAGCCATGGGGATGTAAAGTACAGTATAGGAAATGGAATAGCCAAAGAAATTATACCCATAACCCATGGACATAAACAATGGTATTGGGATTGCCTAAGGGAGGGGGAGATGGGGGGAGGTAAAGGGGGAAAACTTGGGACAACTATAATAGCATAATCAATAAAATATAATTCTAAATAAATAAATACCCATTGAATGAAAAATAGAAAAGGAAAAGGAAGGAACCTGAGGTTGTACAAAGGCAGGTAGACCAAGAAGTCATCTTGAAGACTTAGGTGAGTCACATGAAAAGAAATGATCTCTGGAAGAGTCACTAGCTGAAGGGGTTGTGCTCTGCAGCTTCCCATTTCCAGAACACAAAGCGGGTGGGGGGACTTCTTGGCTGTTTTTCGGAAACATAGGGCTAAGGTAAGTTTCAGTATTGTCACAGGGGCCACATATTTCTGTGATGTACAAATGTATAACGGGAATGTACCTGAAACCACCAAATAAACATGGAAAATCTTCCCAAAGCATCTAAATTGTGGAAGCAGAGTTATTATTTTATATAAAACAAACACCTAAGTAAAAGAATGAAAATATTGATAATTTTAAAAGTAAAATCTTCAAAGGGATTTCATCCTTGAAATAGGCCCTTTAGGCTACTACAGCAGGACTTTCTTTCTCTCTCCCCTTGGGTACCTCTGTAGAAAAGTTTGAGAAGAACTGGTCATTTATTTTTTTATTGAAATCTCACAATTCTTTGATAATACATACATTTTGAAATTCTGTTATATTTTATGTCATTTTTTTTCCTTCATGTGCCCCCATTACTATCTTTTTTCTTACCTCAGAATGTTTTTAATGACAAACTTTTATTTTGCAGTATTAAAGAAACGTTGCAAGGACAGTACAGAGTTCCTGTTACCCTTTTGTATACCCAGTTTCTGCTAATGTTCACATCTTACCTAACCATGGTACATTAGTCAAAACTAATAGTAAACTAAGTAAAATTAACATTGGCCGTTACTATTAACTAAACTATACAGGCTTGACTTCAATTCTGCTAGTCTTTCCGCTAATATCTTTTTACTCTTCCAATATCCTCGACATAATTCCACATTGCAGTTAACATAAATGCCTGCTGATTGACTGAAAGAACATTTCACGAGGCCTGCTAAGGGCCAGTCATTGCCCAGTGCCTTGGGGAGTAAATGAAACCAACACTCCTGGGTTTGCAAGCACAGAAAGGATGTGGTGGGGTAAATGGCTTGTGGTCTGCTCTGTGCTACATGGCATGAGGAGCCTTTATTACCCAGGACTGTGTGTTTGGATCTGAAACCACTTGCAAACAGGTGTGCCGGCTCTGGTACCCAACCTCCGGCCATCAGGTAGAGGGCCCTCAGCACTGGCGTGGTTGGGTTTCCCAACCCCTGGCCCCCACTCCAGGCAGCATTTCTGAGCCCACAGTATGACCTCCATTAATCTCCATTGGGCTGCACCTCTGGAGCCCAGTGATGAAAGGTTAGCACCTTTGAAATCAGATAAAGGGCGTCAAACCACAGCTGTGTTTGTTTTATAAATTAAAGGATGGAATCATTGAAATGATTGTTTTTCTGAAAATAAAGAGATTAAACAGGTCTCTCTTCTCCCCTGCTGCCTCCTTCCTCTTTTTTCAATTTGTTTCCAAAGAACTCCAACTTCATGTTAAAGAGCAAAGAATTATCTCTGTTTCAATCTTTGGGACTGGGCAGGCTCCATAACAATTATAATTCTCATCTGAACCCCCTGGTGGCAAGGGGACCACTAAAGCCAAATTCTTTCCAGTATTAACTGCCATTCATATGGATACAGGAGAATAATTGAGCCCTTTCCTTGAATGTTGGGGCACCCTCAAGTCGATTCTCAGACTCTCCCGTTTAGTACTTTTTTCCTAACCCTCTTCTGTGAAAAGTTTGGTACATGTTAAGAATTTAAGATTTTAACACAGAAAAGGGGAAAAGACGATAAAATAAGCATGCAAAAAGTGCTTAGAAAATGACCTGGAACTCATTAAATACTCAATAAATGTTAGTTATTTTACTGTATTTAAGATGTCCACCAGAGACATTTGAGCTTAATTTGGAAGACAATGGGAACGTTTAGGGGTTTTTTGGAGGATGACATGGTTGGACCAGAGCAGTGGTCCTCAGGGAACTAACAAACTAGTAAGGTCTTAAGTAACACACGTAACAAGATAGAAAGTAGTGAATATAGTAAGTGTTAATAATTATGCAAAGTTTCTTTACCTGCATGATGTCACTTTATCCTCATATTGAGCCTATTTATTTAACAGCCATTATTTTATCCCCAATTTACAGAGGGAGAAACAGATTAAGAAACTAGTAAAAGCAGGGCTCTTAGTCCGTATGATATCAACACCTTCTATTTTCCTAGGAAGGTGTTGTGGGGGTCCTCCCGCCAGCCCACTCCACACACCGCTTCACCCCAGCAGCGTCTGCATGTGGTGCAGCTGTTGGTGCCTCTGCTCCCACCACACTGGAAGCAGTTTAAGGCCAGAGAGTCCCTGTCTTCTCACAGGTGCACCTCAAGGACTAGGTGCCCAGCTTGTGTGGATACTTAATAACAAGGGTATGGAATAAATACAAGAAGGATGTGAACTCCAGGCATCCCCGCCTAAAACGTCCTTGTGTCCATAGTTTGCTGACTAACCTCTTGTTTCCTCTTCTGGGACAAAGGGTGAACCTGTGGCCTATTTTAACAAAACATCATGGACAACTAGCAATGGGAACTCTAAAATGCTCAGAGAATGCAAGAAAGCAGCCAATGTAATTAATTGTGGTCAGTTCCCTGACCTCTGTAATGAAAGAAGATCCTTGGTTTTTGAAGATGGGAAAATAAAGAGCTTTCCCCTTCAAGCCAGTATGGAGGGTGCTGTACTCCGTGAGAGAACCATGAAGCGGCCCAGGAGATGAGGTTGAGAACAGACATCAAGCCTGAGGTGTCCCCGGGTCAATCGACAAGGACCGTGCACTGTGAGAGTCATTCCTGTGCCCGTGTGAGACTTAGGGAGCCGGGGAAACCTCACCCTCTTCCTTCTCCCCCCCAAAAAAAGAAAGAAAACAAAGTGACTTTTATCATTAAAAATAATAATAATAACAGCAACAATAATAAGCCTTGCAGCATACACAGTGAACAAAAGAAAATGAACTCTCCCAGTCAACACTAACAAAATGGACTCTTAGTTGACATTAGAAATTTTTATGTGAAGAGTCAACATTGGGCCCTTGCTCAATTTCTGGAGCTCTCGCCAGGCCTCTGAGTTGTCCATCAAAAAATCCCTAAGGAGAAATAAAAGAATGAGGAAAATGGCTAAGGCCCCTTTGTATGGTTAAGCAGCAATGAAGTCCTAGGTTTTAAAAGTACTAAACAGGCTCAAAGGGAAAGCCCAAGCAGTCCTCCAAGAAGTCCTGAAGGCCAGGCTAAACTGGGCCAGCATCCCCTGGGGAGCAGGCAGCCCCAGCTACCAGCCGCTGGGTGAGATGCTGCGTGGGAGCAGAGAGCTGGTCCCCTTGCTTCTGCAGCACTTGATCCCCTCCCTGGGGCCTGTATGTTTAATGATGCAGAACTGCCCTCTCCCCTGAAATTGAGCTCAGGCTCGGCCTTTTCTGGTTTCCACAGGTGTGTGCAGGATTCAACCATTCTGGCTGCTGTGAAGGCTTCGTGTGGCAATTTGGAACAAGAGCAGGCGGGTGCACCTCTGAGTGGGCAGCAGAGGCTGAGGGGTTCTCTAGATGCTGCACCCCAGGAGGCAGTCCCCTCTTTAACTCACCCGAAGGCAATAGCCAGCTAAACAAAATGAGGTTGGTTTTAGCTGAGCGTTTGACATTTGTTTACTTCTCAGCTACTTTCAAGCTAACTTTTTAATTTCAGCTTTGAGGGCATACCTGACAAACAAAATTCTGAAATATTTAAAGTGTACATCATGGTGATTTGATCGACATATACATTGTGAAAGGATTCCCCCACTAGTTAGTCAACCATCCATCTTTCTTTCTTTCTCTCTCTTTCTTTCTTTGTTTTCTTTCTTTTTTTCCCTCTTCCTTCCTTCCTTCCTTCCTTCCTTCCTTCCTTCCTTCCTTCCTTCCTTCCTTCCTTTCTTTCTTTCTTTTTTTCTTTCTTTCTTTCTTCTCTTTCTTTCCATTTTGGTGAGAACATTTAAATTCTACTCTCTTAGCAAATTTTGATTAAATACAGTAAAAGCAAATACAGTATTGTGAACTATAGTCACCATATCTTACATTAGATCCTCATGCTAACATTTTTTTAGAAAGGAAAATGTCAAGTATACAAAAAAGCAGAGAGAACAATACAGTCAGCCCCGTATACATCTCACCCAGATTCAACAGTTAGAATTTTGCCACATTTACTCTACCCCTGTTTCCTTTTTCCCCTTTGGTGGACTGTTTCATTTAAAGCAAATGAAAGATAGCATGTCATTGCAGCCCTACAGACTTCAATATGTGTCTCAAAAAAAAAAAAAAAAACATTTCTTACAGAACCACAACGCTATCATCACACCCAATAGAATAAACAGTAATTATTTCGTATCCTCTAATACTAAGCCTCTCCCTCTAACTATAAGGAATGATACCTCAGGGTTAGAATCAGAGCTAAGGAAAAGCCCCTCCCCGCCCCCTATGTTGTTTGAGGGAGGAGAAATACTAGCCACAAGCTCATTCTCCAAGCCTCAACCCAGAACATTTGGTTTTGCAAGGTGGACATTTCCCGTAGAAATCTGCCTTTTAGGTCTCACCCCAAAAGCAGCCTCTAAAACAAGAGCTGGGGCTTTTCAGCTACAAGAGTGTTCTCGAACTATAAACTGTATCAGAACCACCTGGAAGGCTTGCCGAAATACAGATTCCGGGCCCTATCTCCAGAGTTTCTAGTGTCCAGAGTCTGCGGCAGGCCTGATTGCTAACAAGTTCCCAGATGATAAGGATTCTGCTAGTCCGGGAACCAAACTTGGAGAGCCCCTGAACTCCAGTAAACCACCCAAACGGGTCTTTGCTGAACAAATCTAGAGCCTGTACTGCTGCCTACCACTTAATGTCCAACTATGGTTTTGGCAGTGCCTTGTGCTAGGCACCATCTGTATGCAGGGAGGGACTTGGGATCTCTTCATTGCCCTGAGTTATTCCAGCTGCTGACGCACTTGGGCCTTGATGCATCAGTCCCCTCTAACTGGGTGTCTGCTACCTATTACCCAGCACCTGGTGCCCAGCCTTGCGGGCCATGACTGGGCTCCTTGCCATCTCCGTTCTCTGTGGGACCATAATTCTCATCCTCCCCGCTCAGTCTCCTCTGGTCAAGTGACCTCACACCAGGTCCTTGATTTGTCCCAGAGGTTGGCTGAGTTTCTCCTTTCCCTTCCGACCACCTCCAACAGTTGTGAGGAGACATCCTTTCCCTTTGTCTACCCAGAGCAGCACCTTTTTTTAATTCACGCAAAGGTGGAGTGCCAGTCCCCAGTCTGGTTCTCTGGCAAGTGCTTGTTCCACTCTGATTCCTGGATTTAGCCTGGAGCATAACTGAATTGCTCCAGCACTGTTGAATAATGAGTCCTACCTGCCCCCAACCCCCAAACATGCTCATTTTCCTGTCTCTCCCTACCCCAATCCTTGCCTGAGCCTACAATACATTTGCCTCTCTGCTGGTTCCTTCCCAGCCTAGGCCACGCGGGTGCCGCCCGCCTGTGGTTCTGTCAAGGTCCAGGACTGAGCTGGGTGGGCTTCTTCAAAAACCACAGCTCTATCCATCGCCTGGCTGTGCAGAGGCTGGAAAGAGCTGGACCAAGCTGTATATTATTTGCCCCTGAAATGTAAACACATTCAAGGTCTGGACCCCAAACATTATTAAAGTCAACACATGATGGTTCGCGAACCAATGGCCTGCCCCAAGCAAGTGCGATGGTTCTCCTGAGATCAGGATCCCACCTCAGGACACATCCTCACCCTAACAGCACTTGGTTCGTTTCTCAGAATAGCTGTTTTCCTGAAGTATATAGTGCTGGGCCTGGTTTTTCTCTTTTGTCAGAGGGGTCACTGCTGGGGCTCAGACCTCTTTCTACAACAGAAACCTGTTGGCCAGTCAGTTAGTGAGCCCATGTCACAGACCCATTAACCCCCAGAAGAGGCCTGGTGGACAAAAACTGAGGAAGCGGGTATGAGGGCCCCACCCTGGCAGAGGAGATAGGTGGGTGCATCCAACTATCCATCCAACCAATAACACTCACTGAGAGCCTACAAAACCAGGGATGAGTGTCGACACTGGGAACACCCCAGAGAACCAAACCGACAGAATCTTTGTCCTTGTGGATGTCACATTCTGACGGAGGAGACAGATAATAAGTAAATAAGTGCAAAATATGTGGTAAAATAATGCCCTAATATAGCACTATATTAGAGTCCAAACAACAACTGTGTAAATGTGGGTTATTGTGAGATTAATGAAACATCAGGCTGAACCTGCCATTGAGGACAGAAGCCAGTTGCTAATCAAATGTTCTCTTTGCTCAAATTAAAGCAAAGCGGGTGTTCTACTGGAGGGTCTCAAGTAATGTAAGAAGAAAACACTAAGAAAATAAAACAAATCAGGAAGATGTAAAATGTCTGGGGACAGTGAAAATTTTAAATAGCTTTATTTACATAATAAGTAGAATGCCTCACTAACTGGGAGGTGGGGCACAACTGTGCCAATGGAGGAACCCAGAAACTCTGAGGAACTGAAAAATGCCAAAAATAAAAGAGAGGAGAGGGAGCGTCTCTGAAAAGAAGGTAGTAACAAGAGTCAAGGATTTGGTCTTGAAGGAACCAGAAACAGATTGTCTAGCAATTGATGGTGTGTTTTCTGGCATCCCTTCAGATGGAGAAGGAAGGGGACCTTCCAGTCAGGTGGACCAAGAGAAATGACTCAGGGGTGAGAAAAAGTAACATGTTTTCAGAGGATAAAGCTTTTCTTAGCTGGGTCTTAGAAATGTCAGAGTTAAGTTGAGCCAGAGGAAAAAAGGACTGGGGAATGAAGTGTGAATAATCCAAGATCAGGAAGAATGGTTTTATTTCTGGCAAAAGGCCCTTGGTGGCATTGCAGAGCTGACAGGCAGAGTGGTACCTACAGATGCACGAGAAGCTTGGCAGGAGGGCTGCTGCTGCAGTCTCTGTGTACTGCGGAGTAGCTGGCCCAGAGCTGGCTGTGGAGAGGGAAAGGCTGGAGAGAGTGGCAGCCAGAAACTGTGGGCCCTTTGGGGCCCCTTTGTCTCTCTGAATATGTGTAGGAGGCAGCAAGTGCCAGAGGTTTACTTAACTCTGAAGCAACTCCCCTATTCTTATTTATTCTTCTTCCTTTAATGATGCGGTGAACATGGTCCCCAGAGGTGCCAGGAATGAATTAGACATTCTGCTCACTTCAGCATTAGCAGAAACCAAGGAGTGTCCTGCAGCAGGTAGGTCTCAGCTGTGTCTGGGGACAGCCAGATGACAACACCACATGAATGTGGTTCCTGCCCTCCTGAAACCAACCTATCATGCCAGCACTGATAGCCAAGAAAGAGGGGTGGGGAGTGAGGTGGGAGGGTGGGCTGGGGGTCAGGCCACTGGGAAGGAGAGGCCAGTGGCTACTCAGACCACCAAGGAATTAAATGTTCCACTCCTCTTTGGAGGAAAATAATTCAGTAGATTCATTTCCTCTTTCTTTTTCTCTTCTTTTCTCCTTCCTTCCTTCCTTCCTTCCTTCCTTCCTTCCTTCCTTCCCTCTTTTTCTTTCTTTCACCCACTCTTGTTTGCTATGGCCACAGACTCCCCAAGGAAAGATCTTTTAAACTGCCTCCTCTTTTTCTACATCTCAGCTCCTCCACCGTACTAACTGCATGCATGTGAATGCCCCACACGAATCCTCATTTCTAACCAGTTGTGTCTAATCTCCCACTGGCTCACTCTTAACTCCCTACCTTTCCACAGTAGCCTATAGAAACCCACTTCATTGTCCATTTACTCTGAATTTTTCCTTCACTTTAACCCACACCTGACATCCTATCTCACATTGCCTTGCCTCCTCCCAGGCTCAACACAAAGGGGAAGGGGGAGCACGTCGAGTACAGGCGTGCCATTTGATCATGCCAGCCCAGTCCTTATCATCTGGTTATACCACCTTCTCCAGGCCCCTGACACTTACCGGTTCACAGTTTTCTCTTTTCCCTGTTATCCTCAGTGACCTCAGCCTTCATGTCAATGACCAATCCAGTACCCCAACCACCCTCTTCTGGGCTCTCCTCCACCCTGGTGAACTTTGTTCCATAGTATGAGGGCCACAACTGGACCACATTTCACGGTTCTGCCTTCCCCAAAGACCTTGAGTGTGATACTGTCTCTCTGCAACCAGGGTCTCACCTGCCAATATTCCACACTTCCTTACCCCTTATGAATAGGTTCTTTGTTCTCATCAGTCCTCTCATTTCTTGACCCTTTATAATTCACACAGTCTAATATCCCTCTTCAGTCTACATTTTTAACATTCATACACATACACACAGTCACATGTACAGCTCTCTGGGGTCTGCCACATCTTCTCTCCTGGTCTCCTTCCTCCCCATCAGTTAGCAATGCTGAACCAGAGGAAGAAAACACTTTCTGTGCAAAGGAACAAAACACTCTCTACTCAAAACTACACTCTCTTCCAAAATGGTAACAATATACAAAGTCTGTCCAGAAAAAGTCCAGCCATTGTTAATATAACGAGAACAATTTGTGTGACATCGATGTAAATTGGTAGCCAAGGAGAGTGGACTGGAATGCTCATGCATGAACAATGACTTCACTGTACTAGACAGTGGGAGCAATAGACACCACTGAGTGAGTACATGTTCTGTGTGGCCCTCACATTAAAAATGACTGAGCTAGTAGAGCAAGGAATCTGCATCAAATATTGCATTAAGCTTCTTGAATATTCCTCCACAGAAACTATTCAGATGATTCAGAATACTGCAGCCATGGGTGACTGGTGATTGGCAGCTTCATCACAACAATGCACCCGCTCATGTATCACACCTCAAACAGACTATTTTGGTGAAACATCAAATCACCCAGGTGACTCAGCCCCGCTACAGCCAAGATTTGGTACCCTGTGACTTCTGGCTTCTCCCAAAACAAAAATCACCTATAAAAGGAAAAAGATTTCAGACCATTGATGAGATTCAAGAAAATATGACAGGACAGCTGATGGCAGATGGGAGAACTGTGTGAAGTCCCAAGGTGCCTACTTTGAAAGGGGACTGAGGCATCATTGTCCTGTGTACAATGTTTCTTGTATTGTCGTCATTAAATATCTCCATTTTTCATATTACATGGCTGGATACTTTCTTCTAAGCACTTTGCATAGATTATCTCATTTAATCATCCCAATAACCTGTGAGGTAAGTACAATTTTTACCCCCACTTTACATATACCTAATCCCAACACATAATAAAAAGGGACTTGCCCATGGTCATGCAGTTGGAGGCAGGGTTGGATTCAAACCCAGAATTCACTGTGCTTTACTGCCGTCAACTAACTCTTACCCCCAGATTACATAGAACAAGTGTTGGTTTCACTAAGATTTTAATGGCATTATCTAGAAAATTTTTGTGATGCATTCTAACCTGTTTAGTGTACCATACAGTGGAGGACCACAATAAAGATATATTGAAAGTATTCAAATTATAAAAATCAAATTTGTGCATAAAACTTAAGACACTCAGGTTGATGAAGTAAGCTACAAAGTGAAATAGTTAAACAGAGGGAAGCTTAAATGAAAGGCATAAACATGCATATTTGAGGGGGAAAAGGTTTTGTTCTACTTGAATTATCAAACTTTAAAATGTTGATGACACTAATTTATGCTCATTCAGACACATATTTCCAATGGTTGATGCATTCACACACATTTTCCAAAAAAAAAATCAACACTTGGAATAAACAGCCTTGCAAATATTATCAGAAATTTCTTAAACTCAGATTCTTAATGTGATCCTAGGAAATGTGATAGTTTCTGTATCTGAGAACTGATCCCTGGAACAATATAGCCAGTGATAAAGAACCCTGCTGTTAGCATAAGCATACAAATATAGGCATTGGTGCTGAGGCAAAGGACGTCTGGGAACTGTGTGGAGATCCTGAATGGCTTGTGGTTTACCAGGCACTCGTCATTCCCACTTGCCATGTGGAACAATGGCTGAAAAGACCCTTGACCACTGCCTGTGAGATAGGCCCTGAATTGGCAAAGAAGAGACATGTCTGAACCTCAGCCTTCTCTCACAATCTCATTCCTTCAGCATCAAGAATATTTCTATTAAACAGCAGCTGCTCCCAGCCAGACAGGTGACCAACGTGGCAGACTCCTGGCACATCTCTCTGAACTGCTCAAAGGCAAAAACCAAAATCAAAACAGAAAGAAAATGAAAACCTTCCAATGTATTCTTGTAACCAAATGCACGTCCGACTGCCTGCCACAACAAAAGCCAAAATCAGGAGACAGGTAGTATGAAAAGAAAAGTGGTTTATTTGAATGCTGGTCACCTGAGAAGGTGGGGGACTCGAGTCTCAAAGCCCATCTTAACATCTCAGTGCAGGCTGAGGTATTTATAAGGAGGGAGAGGGAAAGCAAAACAAAGAGATCAAGGAGACGGGGTGGAAGAGTTCTCTACGTGCAGGCCAGCACAGTTCTCTCCAACAAGGACCTCAACAGTGATCAAGTGACGGTCTGGTGTGCATCATCCCGGTTTTGTCATCCTGATTCTACCTCATCCTGGTTCTATGGTTGAAGGTCAGCAAATCTCCCAGAGCTGGGATGACTGACGGTTGGAGTCTGTGCTTTTGAAGTTAGTTCCTAGGATTCTTATACAAACATGCTGTTTATCTACAAGCTACATATTAGTTATAGTCAGCATTTACAGAAACAATGTCAAAAGAAAGGTGGGGTGGGTTACAATTCCCCACTGCTACATTCTAAGAAGGGTAAACACTTGAGATATGGGGAATGCTTTAAGAAGTGTCTCAGGACCAGTGATTACACACAAGGAAGGGAAAGGCACATTAGAGTGTAAGCACCAGTAGAAGAGAAAGAACCGCCTAAAGCAGCAACTTGAGAATCCAAACTCAAGTTTCACAGATTGTGGCAAATGCAGCTTTGGTGAAACCCATCAACCCGAGACCAGACTCATTTGTTGTTTAAGGATAGATCCTCGGTCCTTTCTGAAGAATCGGAAAGATGGCAGAAGTGGAACAGAAGAAACAGACATCCTCCAAGTTCACCTACCGCAGCATGGATCTCAACCAGCTGCTTGACACGTCCTACAAGCAGCTGATGCAGCTGTACAGGGTCCAGCAGCAGTAGCAGCTGAACTGAGGCCTGCAGAGGAAGCAGCTCTTGCTGCTAAAGCACCTGTGCAAGGCCAAGAAGGAGGCGCTGACTACAGAGAAGCCCGAGACGGTGAAGACGCACCTATGGAATGTGATCATCCTGCTGGAGATGGTGAGCTGGGCAGCATGGTGGGCATGTACAAGGGCAAGACCCTCAATCAGGCAGAAATCAAGCCAATCGGCCACTACCTGGGCAAGCTCTCCATCCCCTACAAGCCAGCAAAGATGTTAAGGCCCAGCATCGTGGCCACCTACTCCTCCTGCTTTATCCCTCTGAAGTAGCCAATAAAGGCACAGACTTTTTGAAAAAAGAAGGAAGAGGATCAGGATAGGTATCTTTTACGAGTCAAATATCTAAAGGTAACTAACTAGTACAGATGGCCCCCAATTTATGATGGCTTCACTTACAATTTTCTGACTTTACAATTGTGTTAAAGTGATGCACTGAAAACTATGCTTGCTAAGCTTTCACCAAGTGTGCATGCCCAGTGCCTCCCACCAGCTATTCCCCAGCCTCATCAGAACAGGGAAAAATTGATGACTATCACTGTAGCATCGCAATAATCCAGCAATTCATTTTAGTGCAATGCTTCAAACATTCTCAGGCCCAGTGAACTTTCAGCTGTGCACACTAATGGTGAGCATCCAAAAAGCCATTCTGTTTTTCAAGTTCAACACTGAATTCAGTAAATCACATAAAATATTCAACACTATTGTAAAATAGGCTTTGTGTTAGATGATGTTGCCCAACTGTAGGGTAATGTTCTGAGCATATTGAAGGTCGGCTAGGCTAAGCTATGGCGTTCGGAAGATTACAAGTATTAAATGCATTTCCAACTTATGCTATTTTCAGCTTATGATTGGTTTATTGGGATGTAACCCCATTGTAAGTCAAGAAGCATCTGTACTAACTCAGTAGGTCACAATAAACTTGTCTGCTTGGCAGTCAGCAAATGCTTTCCAAAATGGTGGTGGCAGAGTAGGATGGAAAATGAGATGGAGAGATGTAGGGGGACTGGCTCTCCCACCCATTGCTGGGGAGTGTGGATGCCGCAATATTTTTGGCAAGAATTGGACAGGACATATTAAAACAAAATGCACATACCCTTGGCACTAGCAGTCCCACTCTGGGAAATCTAACCTATGAAATGAAAGCACCCGAGGGTAATAATATGTGTGCAGAGCTATTTATTGCAGTGTGTGTGCAAAAACAAAAAACTGGAAACAACCTGAAGGTCTGTCTGTATAGGACTGATTGAAAAAATGTGCAACAGGCATCTGCAGATGCCAGTTCATCCTCATCTGTCCCTTTCTTCCTTGCTCTCAGAAACTCAATTTCCTTTAGGTATCGATTCCGGGAGAAAGGAGACCTGCAATCCCATCTCCAGAGCAACACCCATGTTCGTCTGAAGTGAAGTAGACTTGAAATCGACGGTTCCACCCTGGTGCCACCACTTTGAAGCTATCTGAGCTGGGTGTCACTCCATCTGCTTAAGTCCCAATTTTCTCATCTGAAAAAAATGCTCACTTCCACACTTGTCCTTCCCACGTGGTAAGGTTTCTAAGTGAGATGATGTGAAAGCATTTTGAAAACTTCTAAACACTCTATCTTTTAAAATCACTATAGATTTTGGACTTCTGGATAAGATGGAGACATAGGTAGGCACACTGTGCCTCCTCGCACAACCAAAAGAAGGACAACAATTTAAAAACAAGCAAAAAAAAAAAAAAACAACCAGAACTGATGGAAAATTGAACAGTATGGAAGTCTGACTCCCAAGGAGTTAAAGAAGACACATTCATCCAGACTAGTAAGAGGGGCAGAATCAGGCAGCCAGGCAGAGAGGACTGGTGGCAAGACAGCAGCTGTTGGACCCAGTGAGGCGGCAGATTGTGGAGCGGGGTGCACAAGGCTGCAGCTGGCCCGCAAGGCAGCATTGAGGACTGGGCAGTCCCACATTTGCATGCAGATAAACCAGGAGGAACAACTGGGGAGTGGAATGGACTATGCAACCCAGGGTCCCAGCATAGGGAAATAAAGCCTCAAACCCCTGATTGAAAACACCTGTGGGGGTTGAGGTAGTGGGAAAAACTCCCAGCCTCACAGGAGAGTTCATTGGAGAGACATAGGTCCTAGAACATACACAAACCCACCACATGGGAATCAGCACTAGAGGGGCCCAATTTGCTTGTGGGAAGTGGGGGAAGTGAGCAGAGAGCAGAGCAAGCACCATTGTTCCCTCTGGGACCCCCTCCCCATATACAGCATCACAACTCAGCAACGTGGGTTACCCCGCCTGGGTGAACACCTAAGGCTCCGCCTCTCACTACATAACAGGCACATCAAGACAAAAAAAAAAAATGGCCCAAATGAAAGAAGAGACCAAAGCTCTAGAAAAAATACAACTAAGCAATGAAGAGATAGCCAACCTATCAGATGCACAGTTCAAAACACTGGTAATCAGGATGCTCACAGGATTGGTTGAATTTGGTCACAAATTAGATGAACAAATGAAGGCTATGCTAAGTGAAATAAAGGAAAATGCACAGGGAACCAAGAGTGATGGGAAGGAAACTGGGACTCAAATCAATGGAGTGGACCAGAAGGAGGAAAGAAAAATCTAATCAGAAAAGAATGAAGAAACAAGAATTCAAAAAAGTGAGGAGAGGCTTAGGAACCTTCAGGACATCTTTAAACGTTCCAACATCCAAATCATAGGGGTACCAGAAGGAGAAGAGGAAGAGCAACAAGTGGAAGAGGTATTTGAATAAATAATAAAGGAGAACTTCCCCAATCTGGAAAAGGAAATAGACTTCCAGGAAGTCCAGGAAGCTCAGAGAGTCCCAAGGAAGTTCCACCCAAGGAGCAACACACCAAGGCACATCAAAATTACATCAGCCAAGATTAAAATGAAGGAGAGAATCCTAGAAGCAGCAAGAGAAAAGACAGTTACCTACAAAGGAATTCCCATTAGACTATCAGCTGATTTCTCAAAAGAGACCTTACAGACAAGAAGAGGCTGGGAAGAAGTATTCCAAGTCATGAAAGGCAAGGACCTACATCCAAGACTGCTCTATCCAGCAAAGCTTTCATTTAGAATGGAAGGGCAGATAAAGTGCTTCCCAGATAAGGTCAAGTTAAGGGAGTTCATCATGACCCAGCCCTTATTATATGAAATGTTAAAGGGATTTATCTAAGAAAAAGAAGATAAAAAATGTGAACAGTAAAATGACAGCAAACTCACAGTTATTAACAACCACACCTAAAACAAAAACAAAAGCAAACTAAGCAAACAACTAGAACAGGAACAGAAACACAGAAATGGAGATCACATGGAGGGTTATCAACAGGGTAGTGGGAGGAGGAGAAAGGGGGAAAAGGTACAGGGAGTAAGTAGCATAAATGGTAGGTAGAAAATAGACAGGGGGAGGGTAAGAATAGTATGGGAAATTTAGAAGCCAAAGAACTTTATGTATGACCCATGGACATGAACTAAAGCGGGGGAATGTGGGTAGAAGGGGGTGTGCAGGGTGGAGGGGAGTCAAGAGAAAATGGGACAATAGCCCTGGCCGGCATAGCTCAGTGGATTGAGTGCGGGCTGTGAACCAAAGCATCGCAGGTTCGATTCCCAGTCAGGGCACATCCCTGGGTTGCAGGCCACGGCCCCCAGCAACTGCACAGTGATGTTTCTCCCTCACTTCCTCCCTCCCTCCCTTCCCTCTGTAAAAAATAATAAATAAAATCTTAAAAAAAGATTAAAAAGAGCCCTGGCTGGTGTAGCTCACTGGATTGAGTGCGGACTGCGAACCAGGCATCGCAGGTTCGATTCCCAGTCAGGGCACATGCCTAGGTTGCAGGCCATGTCCCCCAGCAACCGCACATTGCTGTTTCTCTCTCTCTCTCTCTTTCTCCCTCCCTTCCCTCTCTAAAAAATAAATAAATAAAATCTTTAAAAAAAAAGATTAAAAAGAAAGAAAATGGGACAACTGTAATAGCATAATCAATGAAATAGATTTAAAAAATAAAATCACTATAGATTTTGGAAAAACCATCTTCTGGGTGTGCACGTTAATGTGTGTGTTTACGTTCACCTCTAGGCCCACGGCCACACCCACCCCACCTCTGCCCTGTGCTGCTCCTATGCGTGAGCTGAGGAGCAGCCAGACAGGTCCCTTAGCTATGCCAGTTCACCACTGGTCTTTTTACACGCAGGAATCCAGCCAACACCTTACCTTGTTTTTGTTTTTGTTTTTGTTTTTTCCCAGAACAGTTTACATTTATTTGCTAATGACTCTATAACTAAACATACTTCAAACATAGCAGAAGTTAAAGAATCTGTCAGGTGAAGCCATTTCATAACAACAGCTAAAAATGGTCCATGGAGAGTGATGTGAGCCTCATCTCAAGCTGAGGCCCTGGTTCTGGGCAAACAGCTGGTGGGCGGACCTGGTCCTTCTGGCCTTCATAGGAGCCTCTGAGGAACTAGTGCCCACACTTCTGCTTGATGTGTTCCCACAGCTTCCCCTGGATGGTGTGTTCATAGATCGCGCCTGTGCCTTTATGGAAGGTGTGCTGGAAGAACAGGGCACCCATGGTGATGAGGAAGGGGAAGGTGGAGGTTCTGCTGAATAGCACGGAGTAAAACCTCCCAGTTAATATCAGAGCTGCCATGCTTCTCCCTTTGATAAACTTCTAATCAAAAAGGATGATGGCTGTAGAACCTACCTGCTCTTCCTTAAGAAGGAATTTCTCTCAGGTTTTCTTGCTCCTGACCCATTACTAAGACATTCTATCCACATCCATTCTCTTCCAAGGAGGAGCATTTAAGATTTGCTTTGTGGGTTCCACTCATCTCCACATTTATAGTCACAGATGCTGCTTTAATCCGAGGAGATGTCAACATTCACGGATTTGCTCCATTTATCCCCATCCTTCCAGCACTGTCCCCACCTCCTCACACCACTATGACTCTCTCCTTTTCTTGACACTCACTTGTCCACACTTGTCCTGATCTCCCTTGGTTTTCTCTAAGCACTCAGTTTGTCTGAAATGCAGTTTCCCATTTTCTCCCATCCAAGTACTAACCAGGCCCGACCCTGCTTAGCTTCCGAGATCAGATGAGATCGGGCGCGTTCAGGGTGGTATGGCTGTAGACCAGTTTCCCATTTCCTCTGTGTAGAAACTTGCTTGCTGCTTCTTCAATGGGGTAGGAGTTAGCAAAATTTGCTCCCAAACTGCTGTTTCATTTTCTTTTTTCCTAACAGAGATGCCAGTCTGGTGTGTGTACACATGCAGGTGTGTGTATATTTTTAAAGACCCAGGAGCTGGGTCACTTGGGGATAAGCTGGTATGCTGAGATTGTGGCGCCCAAGTTAACCCATTTGGTTTTAACAAAAAGTTGTTCTCTACCGAGAGTAGCCTTGAGGCCCGGACAGAGGAACAACATATGGGAAACAAGTGGAAGCGAGAAGGAGACCAAGGGGACCTGGAAGAAACAATGGCGCGGCACAGGGTTAAAGGGACACTGGGTTGTGTAGCAGAGAGCCATCTGGCACTGATACGCAGGACCTCCAGAACCTCTTCTTCTGCCTGGCCTCACAAGCCTTCCATAGCCCAAGGCAGAGGACCCACAAAGACACGTCACAGAGAGCACGTGGGTGGTGCAGTCAGACAGACCTGGGTTTGAATGCTGACACTGCCCCTTGCTATGACCTTGCTAAAGTCACCTCTCTGGACACTAGAGGCCTCCTCTGTGAAGAAACAATAATGAAAGAAAAAAAAATGCCAATGGAGGCCCCTGCCTCAAAAGGGTTTGTGGTAGAATAAGGGAAATTCATTCTGTCTCAGGGAGAAAAATAAGTCCCAGGAAGGGAGAAAGCAAGCAAGCCTGACACAGCAGGTATTCGAGACAGCCCTGCAATGAGGACTACCCGCGGTGACAGAACCTTTGACGAGTTTGCTCCAGTTTTGCCGAGTCCCAGTCTAATCCTCTAAGGTCAGGTCTGCATTTCTCGCTGAATGGGCAGTTATTTCTTTTTAAAAAAAGGCATTTGTCACTTAGTAGACCTATAAGCAAGAGCAAATGATTTGTCTACATCCACATTACAGACTTCCTCAACAACTGCCCCAGGTTACCTGAGGATTTACGCAATGGCTTGGAAGAAAGACCTGGCCTCTAATCCAGATTCTGACACTGCTTGTGCAGCCACAGACTGGTCATTTACCCTCCTCTTGGGGCCTTGTTTATTCACATGAAATAAGATATTGGAATCAGGAGCTGTCTACAGTTTCTTCCATCTCGACCGCTAACGATTTTGGCCCTTGGCCTTAACTCCCAATACTGAACTCCTCTCCCAGGCCTGGGTCTCCCCCAGGAATCTGTTAACTGTGAAATGTTCTGAAAAACCAGAATCCCAACATCACAACCACCACGAGAGGAAGGCACCACAGGCTCGGCTAACTGTCCAGAAGCTGTGCTGATGGGTGGCAGGGCCAGTCCTGAGGTGGTGGCAGGGAGTGGATCAGCCCTCCCCACCCAAAGCTTGTCCCATCTGGGCTCTTCCACTTCATGAGAGGACTGAATCTTGGTGGCTTTCAGGCAGAAGAGGCTCCTTCCTGCACACCTCAGTTCTTTATTATCTACAGAGACATCCCCACATACTGGCATTTGTGAATGTGCCCCAGAAAGCAAGGTGATCATGTGCTCTAGAAAGAAACAGTCTCCGCCATGCCTGGGGTTGGGGGAGCCAGGACCATTGTGCTCCTCCTGGCTCATTAGAAACAGGCTTATAGAGATAAAGAGGTCAAGTTCCGTGGAGCCCGTTCGTTCACTGAAATTCACCACAGGTCTCACCACAGCCAGTGCCAGAAAGGAGTGGCCTGTGCCCGTTGTGAATACATGGTGCAAGCTGGGTTTGGAGCAGGAGCAAGTGGGGTGGGAGGCGAACCTTGGTGTTGCTGTGTCTTTTAGAGTCACACAACTTCCAGTGGCAGGCAGATACAGCGTTTTCATGGATCACAAGGCAAGGGGGTAATGACACTGCTCCTCTATTGTGTGCTGACAGCTAACCCACCCTACCCCACCGCTCCTCAGCTGGTCCCACGCCCTGGGCCTCTGTCCGTGGCCCCCTTCCCCTCAATAGTTGCCATTGTTCAGGGAATCTCTTCCTTTTGTTTTTCCATCCACTTGTACCTCGGCTCATTTGTTCTCCATTCTTGGGAGCAATTCATCTGCTCTTGGGCCCCACAATGTCTTTCTCCCCTTGATTCCTAGACAAGATGCTTGGACAGGTCCATTGTCTTAACAGTGGCCAACTCACAACATTTAGTGAAAGTTGTGTTTTACAAAGAAAAACCAATAAGGATTCCAGTTTCTATCCATGGTAACTTCTGGGAAGTTTGGGAATGCTGCTGCTGTGGCACAGCTCGGCCTTTGTCCTCTGGTCTTCGATTGGACTTTGGGGTAAGCCAGATTCCACAGGGAAATCTGGAGTAAATTCCTGTAATGCCAACACAGGGGGTAGAGCGCCCCCCCTGCCCCTCTCTGGCCTTCTGAAGGCGATATGACATTATACTACATTGATAGAATGAAGAGCAGAGGGAATAGGGTCCTCTTTCCACTGCGCAGTGGGCAGACAGCCCTTTCTGGTTGTTCAAGAGAAGTGGATCAGAGGAAAAAAAAGAAAAACTCAGTGAAGTTCAGTGCAGTTTGGACTCAAGCAGGCCTGTATGTGGGAAGGACAGAGGCTGGCAAGAAGAGGTGTGTCGAAGACCCAACCCGAAAGTCCCTAATTGTGTAGCATTTTGTCAGTTCACTAGCAGATTTTGCCCTGGGTGCACCAGAGAAAGCACTGTTGCTGGGATCATTATGGGTACAATTAACCCAGTAATTAATGAGCCACCAACTGTGGGAGGGATGGGTGTGTCCAGCCCCATCCATGGGCTCTTGCACTTCGGGTTTTCATTTTCCTGCAGTGCAGGATGACTCTCAGTTATCCACTGAGCTGTACAGGTGGCTAATAGCATCTCACCTTCACCAGCAAGTTGCACAGAACTATTGACAAAAGAAAAGCTGCAAAAGAACTGGTTGTAAGAGTCTTAAGGGTTGCTTCTTCTTCAGGAGTAAAATAAATCCAGCAAGTAAAGAAAAGATATGGCTCAAAGGGGGATCATTCTTTTCCCAAGCCTGGGTTTTTCAGGGAAAATGTGTCACTGGTAAGGAAAGGATTTCCAAACAGAACTTTAGGGCTACAAGGAAAGGATCAGAGCTTCCCCTTTCCACACTAGACTTAGGGCTCACAACGTGTGTGTATATGTACATGTGTCCATGCAGTGGGCAGGGGATACTCCTGGCCCCACGGATCTGTGGGGAGGCCGCCTCACTGAGACAGCACAAAGGTACCTCTTCAACATGGCGGAGACTCAGCACTCTTGGCAGAAACACTTGGCACTGGCAGGAAATCTCAGCAGGGCGGCTTGTTTCCGCTCATCAAACACCGGTAGCTTTCACCAGGAGCAGCAGAAAATAGGAGAAATGTGTCTGATCGCATCCGGGCCGTGTGTCAGCACTATTCTGAGGCAGAGTTACTGGATTCTAGCTTTGAAGAAAGGGTTGTTACACTCTTCTTCTGCCCCACAGCATCAGCCAACTAGGAAACAGTTGGCAGCAACTTACCTGAAACTCAGCTGCCTTTTCAATACCTCTGGCACAAACTTTGGAGGGTCAATTATTGAGAAACAGAAGCTGGTAACTGAGCTTACCCTCTCCCTGCTAATCATGGGACTCCCAGTTACTCAGGAGAAATGACTGCCCAGGAGCAAATTATTGTGTACTTGGGCCTTTCTTGTACCTTCTCTCTGACCATGCCCACTCCAATAGCTTCCGGTCTGTTTCATTCTTGTTGATCCCACCAAAGGCTGGGAGAAGCCAGTGTAAACTCCATGCATCAGTATGGCTTGCATCTGCTCAGCAGCTCCAAAAGGAAAAATTTGGTGATACAGAATTGTCTCTATAAGCCTGTTTGTAATGGAGCATGAGGAGATAGAATCTGTGAATTATCAATGGATCTGGTATTGGAGGATGCCCAAACATCCTCCAATAAGTATTTCTTCTTGTAACTGCAACTCCCACCCTCACAAGAGCTATCCTTTCCTTACACCACAATTTCCTGCCCAGGCTGAGAAGGGAGTGGTTATTGGGAAGACAGGACTCATGTGTTCCACACTTGGATTCACTCCTGTAGGTCCACCTCATACATCCATCAGTACAAAAGGACTTCTTTGAAGAGTATGAAGCCTCACACTCTCCAGAGTGCTGCCTTGGCAGGTCAGAACTGTTAAGAAGAATGAATTTAAACAGACTGCCAATAAACGTAATCTATGAAATACACCCTTATGCATCCTGAAGCCAAGAAGAATAATCACTTGCCCAGGAAACATCAAGACAAGTGATTCTGGATGGTGGTCGAGGGCAGTGCTTAACCTGCTGTTTGCCTCTTGTCTGTTTTATGCTTCTTACTTTTTTTACTGAGGGAGATTATGTACATTAAAGTGCACAAATCTTAAGCAGACAGCTTGGTGATTTTTTACAGTTGCCAGCAGCCCAAGGGGCTCCCTCATGCCCCTTCCCAATTAACACCAACCCCCAGAGGTAACTGCTCTTCTGACTTCTGTCCCCATAGATAGTTCTGCCTGTTCAAAGACCCCATACAAATGGAATCCATACATGCTCCTTTGCGTCTGTCACTCAGTATTTTGCCTGTGGCTCATGTAGTTGAATGGAAGGGTGATTTGGTCTTTTTCATTGTTGAGTTGTATTCTGTTGTATGAAAATCCTTACTCTATTTCAGTCCCTTCTGGCATGAGTGAGCTGTATGGGCTTGGAGCCTCTGCTGGCAACCCGGGGATGCAGGCCAGAATCCAGGCATGGGGAAAAGGAAATGAAACGAGAAGGCTGACCTCAGAATCCTCAGGAAGGGTGGGGGGCAGCAGTGCTGTCTCGGACCATTTGTCCTGGGCGCTCCTGCTGAGCGGGGAAGGGCAGTTTCAGCTCAGCCTCTCCCTCCCAGCCCCCAAGAACAGCTGACTGCTCCTAGGCTATCAGCCCCCTCCCCAAAAGTCAGTTCTTTGAGGACCAAAGGGGATCCAGAGCCCCAGAGGCTGCTCCACAAGCCAGCATGAGAACAGGCCTTTTATTTTATTTGTTTCCCCCTGGCTGACTAGCCAAACCAGTCGAGCATGACAACAGTCTGCCCATTAATGCTGAGTGCCAGCCCCAGCATCTGTTTCCATTTCTCTCCTGCTTCCCGTGGGTGGTAGGTGGGAGCTCACTCCAGCTCCTCTCCACTTTTCCCTCCTAATCACGATCATTTGTTTTAACAGCCCTGCAAGCGACTGTGGCTACAAAACCCAGCAGTACCCACACAGAGCACCAGGCTTTCCCACATCCCAGGGCCAGTCTAAAGTGAAATCAAAACAGCCCACGGTGGCATTATCCTCTTTCTTGCTTGTTTTGCAGGAGCTCTGGCTACTTTTAGAATTTCTTTACTGCCTGAGGTGGCCTCCATATATCCAACCATTCCACCTCTCGTTTCCAAAGACAAATGTCAAGACCTCATTTACCCATTTACCCATGTCCAGCACCTTAGAGGTCTGGAGATCAAAGCACTGACCTTTGCAAGGTGGCCTGGCACATCTACTTTAGAAAAGAGAAAGCACCCCCTCTGGGTCCTGGTCTTAATGAAAACAGAAGGGAGCTCCAGAAAATGTGAAAGGGGTTGATTGCAGAGATGACGGAGCATCCACAGCCACCCTCTCTACCTTTCCTTTTTCACTCCAAACCCGAGGGTCCTGAATGGCCACCCTCCACAAAACCCCCAGCAAACACCAAGTTATCAGGCCAGCCCCCTTGTCACTGCCACACGCCAAGTGTCTCTCCTCCGATTTACTGCCCAGCATCCCCCCTATACATACACCTTGCCATAAGGCCAATGCTTTATCCTTGAGCTCAACTTTTCCATTCACTTACAAGTAGAGTTGCTGTGGGTGACTCACATGTGTGATCTCAAGAAT
Organism: Tonatia bakeri; assembly: GCA_004024845.1. Taxonomy (NCBI): domain Eukaryota; kingdom Metazoa; phylum Chordata; class Mammalia; order Chiroptera; family Phyllostomidae; genus Tonatia; species Tonatia bakeri. The sequence goes on along the minus strand of PVIA01001558.1, from coordinate 83,820 downwards.
GGTAAAGTGTGGAATGCCCACTGCACATGGGTTTATAAAGCCAGAGTTTGTCTTGACTCCAATGCTTAACACATGTGACCTTGGGCTCAGTCCCAGGGCTGAGCCGCTATTGCTACATCTGCAAAATGGGGTTATCAATACCCTTCTGCCTACTCTCATTACAAAGCAATACGTGTTTGTTGTAAGTGATTCAAAAACCCCTGGCCATGAGGAGTCGATGTGCATGTGAGGGTGATCTGTGCCAATCTTAATTGCTGCTTTTTTCTAAACTGGGTCCAGGGAGCTCCTGCTTGTCCAAGTTCCTCCTTCTTTGGGGGTTTGGGCCAAAAGGACACTCCCTAACTATTCAGGAATAATAGTCAAGTTCCCAGGCATCAGGCATTCGCTATGTGCCTAGCATCAGCACTGTGCCAAGTTACATCCTCATCCCATTTAATCCTCATAAAAATTCTTTGAGGTAGGTATTACTAATCCCATTGTATCAACGAGGCAACAGGCCCAGGGACACTAGGTCACTTGCTCAAGAACACACAGGCAGGGAATGGGGGAACCAAAACTGAACTTTAGTGTGACTTATTTCAATCACCAGGTTATACTGCCATTATGGGTTGAATTGTGTCTCCTTGAAACTTTCATGTTGAAACCCTAACACCCAGTATATCAGAATATAACTATATCTGGAGAGAAAATTTAAAGAAGTAATTAGGTTAAAAAAGGACCATTGAGGTAGACCCTAATTCACTCTGATTGGGGTCTTTATAAGAAGTGGGACAGACACCCGAGATACGCATGCATAGAGAAAAGACCATGTGAGGTCACCAGGAGAAGACAGCCATCTGCAAGTCAGAGAGACAGGTCTCAGAAGAAACCAGACCTGCAGACACCTTGATCTTAGATTTCCGGTCTCCAAAACTGTCAGAAAATAAATTTCTGTTGCTTAAGCTACCCAGCCTGTAGAACTTTTATGGAGTGTTATGAAGACTCCAACAAACTAATAAAAATGCCTCCTACCTTCTTTTAAGAATGGCCCAAAACCTGGTCACTGCTCCAGCTGGTCCCACAGACTGACCAGCACTCAGAGTAAGAATGAAGAAATCTGGGGAAAGACAGAAGGAATGGAAGAAGAAAGCCAAAACCATCACTCAACCCTCAGCCACTCCTATTATCCTAAATCATTTTCTACCTGAGTGTCGCTGGGGCTCACTGTTTCCTTTTCACATCCCTGCTCAGAACTGGAATCTCCTCTGAGCCCCTGACCTTACCCAATGGAAGAAGACTTCCTATCTCCTTCTAGCCAACAGGACACAGATGCATATGGTCATTTGGGAACAAGCAGTGGATGGGCATCTGTGCTGAGATAAACAACCCTCGATGCAGAGCAGACGTGTGAAGTCCAAGAAAGATGGTGTGAAGATGAAAGACGGTGCCAGCAGGGCTGCTGCAGGCATTGGGGAGGCCTGTGGAAGGACAGAGACAAGAGAATTTACCCTGGGCCCCTGTGGGCAAACAGGCTTCAGGGCGGCCCACATGGCCTCCTTTTCTGCCTGATCAGCCACCCGGGCTCTCTCCCTCCCCACTACTTTCAGGCCCGGGGCCCTGGAACTCAGTGACATTTAACCCAACCTCTCCAGGTTAAGAACCAGTACTGCAACCCTCCTTGGGTCCATAGCAACATGGACAGTAATTTCAAGACTTTTCTCTCCTTTTACTCCAGAGACTCTGTCTCAGGCCTGTTATGTAAGTTTCCTATTGCTACTACAACAAATCACCACGCATTTAGTGGCTAAGACTAACACAAACTTATTATCTTTTTGTTCTATAGGTCAGAGGATGACACTAGTCTCACTGGCCTAAAACTGAAGGGAGTGCAGGACTACATTCCCTTTAGGAGGCTGCAAAGGAGGATCCATTTCCTGGACTCTTTCAGCTGCCCACACTCCTGGGTTCCCGAGCCCTTCCTTCATCCTCAAATCCAGCGATGACTGGTAGTCTTTCTTGCATTGTGTCACTCTGACCTGACCCTCCTGCCTCCTTTTTTTTCAATTTACTTGGACCCTTGTGATTACATGGCTCTCAGATAATCCAGCATCATCTCTTTATCTTGAAGTCATCTGATTAGCAACCTTAATTTTCCTTTTGCCATGTAACATGTATTCTTGGGTTCTGGGAATTAGGACCTAGGTATCACTGGGAAGTCATTATTCTGCCTGTCGCACCCCTAGATTTACTCACTTTCCAGGTTTTTTTCTGCACCATTCCCTCATCCTTGTCTGCCATCACCCACCTCACTTCCCCCTCATAATAAACCCTGTAACCCAGCCCACCCAAGTGTGGAAACAGTGCCTGCAGGCTCAGGTGTCTTTCTGGACCCATTGGACACTGCCTCCAGGATGCCGTCCACCCGTACGACCTGAGTCATCTAGATTCAGGATTGGCCATGAGAACAGAGGGCTGCTACCAATGACTAAGGAGGTCAGGCCATTTCCCCAGTTTCTTACACCTCATGGTGAGGACATCACACTGGGTTAAGATTCCGTTTCTCAGCCTTTGTGTCCATGACGATGATGGTCTGATCACACAGAAGCAATTGATTCCTGAGGAACTTTAACCCACCAGGTTGCTGACCTAAGATGCAGGGCCCACTGGCCACGCACATCAGAACCCCTCTTTTCCAATATGGAGTCAGAAGGCTGTTTGGTGAACACAGAACAATAGAAGAAAGAACTTCATTTGTCTGGAGGGTATGTTTCCATCAAATCATGAAAGCTGGGTGACTCATATTTTCCCAGCATACAAATACTCTTGTTAAGTGACCTGAGAGTTTCCCACTGAGTGTTTTAAATAAGTGCTTCATACAAACACCCTCTCCCACCCTCACAGCTTCACGATAACCCCAAATTTGTGATTTCTTCCTTCCTACCCTATCAAATTTCTCAGAACAGGCTCCCAAGGATCACACTCTTTTACACAAGGCTCATGCTGAAGCTATATCCATCCACAGGTGTCTGGAGCCACACATTTTGGTGGGGGTGCGGGGGAGGAGTAGGAGAACAGGGGGTGAAGGGGGAAAGGTTCATGTGTCAGTAGTTAAGAACTTTTCTTGTGTGCTGCCAGACAGAACCACAGAATGGAAAAGTTGGAAGATAGAAGGGGGACCTCAAAGTTCATGTCACCCAACCCTACCATTTCACAAGTGAAGAAACTGTAAAAACAGTTTGGAACATTAAAGACTGTATATAATTATTGCTATTGTTGTAATCGTCTTTATCACCATCTTAATCACCATGGTTTGGGAGCCTGGATTCCACTGTCCACTGATGAGTCATTTTGCTCAGGGTCTTTTTCAGGAGAGGGGTGTTCTCACCTCCCCTTATGAAGAGTCCCCACAGGCTCCTCTGGCCGTGAAGGAAGAGGTGGTGGCCATGAGATGCTGAGAGCTTACTCTTGGGCAGGGCTTCCATGGCCATGCACTAGCCTCCAAGTCCCCTGCCTGTGAAACACTGAGAAGGGAAGCCAAATACTGCAGAAGTCACTCAGAGGAGGATGACTACAGACGAAGGTGGGGAACGCTGCAGAATCGGGGACTGCCAGGCGGCTTTAACTAATCACTAACACATCTGGAGCACTTACTGCTTTCTAGACCCTGGCGCCTTATAGGCACTATTTTATTGGATCATCACACTGCCCCTTCACAATCACCGGGTTTTGCAGATGAGAACCCTGAGGTACACAGAGGATAAGTAATCTTGACTTTGCCAAGGTCAAGAGGTTGGCAAGTGGCAGATCCAGCATATGAATCCAGGAACCAACTCCTAATCCCCAGCTTCATTTCGGATTGGGTGAAGAACATTCTGGAACCCCCCTTTCCCCATCCCTTTTCTTTTTTCTCTCTCATCACTAATCTTCCCTTCCTCACAAAGTTGCCAGGGGGGTGACTCACATGCATTTCTTTGCCCAGTCCCCTCCACTCCCCCCGCCCAAGCCTGGCATGCTATTTCTGGAGGGAAGAATCTGGGGAGGAGCCCAAGAGAGGCTGTTTTCAATTCTAAACTCTAAAGCAGCCAAAGCCAGCACAGGGCCTTGCCCGCTAGGGACTTCCTAAGGAATGATGAAGATGCATTGGTGGTGATGACAGCTGCAGGGAAGCAGGAGGCTGAAACGTCAGGGACAGAGCAGGACAATTTGAACAAGACTGTCATTTGCTAAACCCTACACCAAAATCTTTGCCAGCCACAGAATTGCTATGCTTGTGCCTGGACTTTCATTCCAACTGGAATGCTCTGAGCAGCGGTCCTGGGGTCTTCCAAGATCCTAGGTACGAAGCCATAGGGGGCTCGAGTTCCCCACGCTCCCCACGCTCCCCATGCTCCCACAGAGCTCCAGGCTGCCTGGAGTCAGAAGCAGAGAAAAGCTTTCTGTTGTCCCCAACCCTTAAACCGGTTTCCAGCTTGTCAAAGCCCCTCGGAATTGCCGGGGTAGGCACAATATAAACATTCATGTAGTTACAGGATAATAATTACACCTTCCATGTACAGAACACCTTTCTTCCCCAGAGCAGCCGGCTCCTCACATTATCTCATTAATCCTCCTGTCCCTGGGAGGCAGGGAGGGCCCAGTGTGATTACCTGAATTTCACTGAGGGAGAGGGTGGGGAAGGAAGGAGGGAAAGAGGGAGAAGATGCTTGCCCGGGGTCACGCACTTAGTCACACAGTTTAGGTTTAGTCTGTGCTGGGGGCTTGGCCAAATGTCAGAAAAATAATCAATTGAGTGTTCTCATGAGACAGCCATGAGCATGGGTCCCTCAGTCTTGGAAGTGGCCTTATGAGGCTGGAATCATTATGGTCCCCATGTTACAGATGAGAAGACTGAGTTTAGCTAGGTGCATTTCCTCACCAAAGATGTCAGAGGCAGTGTGGCACCACACACTTTTCTTTCTTCTTCCAGCAGACACCTAACAGCCTGCTCCGAATCAGGCCTTCTTCCAAGAGCAGTGACAGTAAACAAAAGCAGAGCACCTGAAGTGGGGGAGGTGGTGACACCCTCCCTTGGCCCCCAGGAAGGTCAGAGCTGTAGCAGGGCAAACAGGAGGCTGCAAAAGCAACGCATTATTTAGTAGTATGGAATCAATAGAAAAGGCCTTATTCACTGAGGGCTGTACCCCACCCCACCCCCCTCCTCCAGTCCCATTCCTGCTTCGCGGCTCATCCTTTTGACAACGGGGGACAATTACAGCTATTCATACCCACCACCACCGTGAGGCCACCTGCCACAGACCCATTCTGATGCACATGGAGCTAAAGATCAGGCACAAAGCAGGCCAGCCTGGGGTTTTCCACCAGACCTGGGAGTGGACCCCTCAGTGCATTCAGGGCAGCAGGGGTCTCTGCAGATTCAGGGGATCCAGCCCACCCTGGGAGACCTAGTCAAGGAGCCTGACACTGGAGACTCCTCAGGCCTACTCACCACGCCTTGGCCTCACATTTGTGAAGCAGGTTCAGCCCTTGAGAAACTGGCCTTTGGAATTACAGCTGGGATCGTTGTCCTGGGCAAGCATGTACTTTGAGAGTCCAAGTCCTGGCACCCACACACCGTGCCCTGGAAGTGGCTCTAGAGCCAGCTTATACTGGCTTAAGGGAGGGCTGAAATTTTCAGGAATTTTGTGAGATGGTTGATGTCACACTGATGGCTTGAAACCAGCCATGGCGGGAGAATTTAAACCATGTTAATTGGCAAATGCTACAAATCAGCTCCACCCTCTGTCAAACCAGCATGAGCACACCACTGCCTGGGCTCAGAAGCAGCGACCTCCTGAGAGAATAGGGCAGTCTGCAAAACTAAGGCCGAAATTTCACGGAGGCCAAGTGGCTAGTGAGTGGCTTCCTTTATTGCAGCACGGACTGGCTTTCTTCTTGGTGTTTCTGGGCACATCTCGCGGTACCTTAGAGAAACATCCTGTAAGCTCATTCTTGAAGAGAAATGTTACTTGGACCCAAAGAATGAAATTCTCAGTATGGAGAGATTGTCCATCCTTGGCTGTCAGACCTTTGCATTGACATGAGAGCCTAGACACCGAACCATCCAATCATTGCAAACTGAAGAGGAATTAGACACAAAAGCATGCAATCATTGCAAAGTTTTGGTGAATTAAACTGAACTGAATTTTTTTTTTAAGCTTCGGTTTGCTCTAGTTGAGTCAATATATACGTGTCAGAGACAAACTGTTATAAAGAGAGAAAGGTTTATTCACTGCCTTTATCGATTGCTGCCTTTGAATTTGGAATAATGAAATGGTCTTTCCCAGCTGAGCCCTGAGAGCCCTGCGCATGCTGAGACTTCATGAGGAACTTTAAATGGCCTAGCTGATTTTATCAAAACATTTACAATCTCCACAAGGGGAAACAGGAGGGCCAGAGAGAATCCTCCCTGGGTCATTTTGAAAGCAATTTTCATGGTGAAATGCCTTGTAAGACTGAGGATGGTGACAGTCTCCTGGGGTTGCTGCTTTATGCTTGGGTCTAAAGTAATTAAGATGGGAATAAACGGCAAGGAACTACCAAAACCTCCAAACACTGTCAAGTGAATGTCCAGTGAAAGTGTTACAGATGCTATCTCTTTACCAGGAGTTTACAATAGTTTACCACGTTCATTCCCAACTCTGAGCCCCCCTCATCCCTGCAGACACCCTACTTCCCAAACCCAAATCCCAAAGGTCCCTGCAGCTCCCAAACACCGTGGCTGGGGGAGGAGAGCAAATCACTTCCAGGACACCAGGCCTCCTTGAACCTGGCCTCTGGGCTGCACATTTGAACACTGTTCCCTCTTCAACAGGAAAGGAAGAAACTTCAATGCCATTCATTCATTCGACACATATTGATTGATTGACTGATCACCTATCACGTTCTAGGCATGGTTCATGCAGTGAAGCATGACATGGACCTGCTCTGCCCTGGAGGAGGCTAACGGGAACATAGAAAACTGGGGCCACGTCAGGGAGGGCTCCATCCCCCAGACTGCAGAGGCTTCCCAGGAAGTGTAGTGTCAGGTGTGACCTAAAGGGAAAGTAGGAAACATCTAGATCAGGGGTCAGAGAGCTTTTTTCTCTAAAGGTCCCTACAGCCCCACGATCATGAGAAAGCCCGGGAGTAAATGTTCTCGGCTTCGTGGGGTCTACAGTGTCTGTGGTAACTCTCAGTTCTGCTGGTAACAGCACAAAAGCAGCCACAGGCTGTCTGGGCAGGAGTGAGTGTGGCTGCGTTCCAACAGAACTTTATTTAGGGACACTGACGTTTGAATTTCATATAATGTTCAGGGTCACAAAATGTTATTCTTGTTTTGATTTTTGCCTACCATACAAAAATGTGAAAATCGTTCTTAGTTCGTGAGCCAGATTTGGCCCGCAGGTGTGCTGGCCTCTGACAGAGGCAGACCCGTATGGTGTGAAGGTCAGGGGCGGGGAGGGTGCAGGCTTTTCCAGGCAGAGTGGGTCCTGGAGGGGGAGGGAGGGAGGTGAGCCTAGATGGAACCCCATAAGCCTTGGAAAATAATTTGGACTTTATGCTATGCGTCAGTGATTGGTTTTAAACGGGGCTGTGTTTCGTTAGACAAATATTTACTGAGGGCCTCCTGAATGCCAGACACTTAAGAGAGCTATTCTAGACTGAGTAGTCAGGAAAAGTTTTCTGAAGAGATGGCATTTGCACTGAGACCTGAACTACAAGACCGGGTTGATGGGGTGACGTAACCCTAATTCCAACAATTAACTTTAAAGAGAGTTGTAAATCCTCCTTTTACAAGTGAGAAAATGGAGACTCAGCAAGGTTAAGTAAGTTGTCCAAAGTCACAGAGCTAATCGGTGGCAGACAGTCAGGATTTTAGTTGCTCTGGGTTCAAACGCTGCCTCTGGCATTTATTAATAACATAATCTCTGAGTCCCCATACATTAATTATGAGTTCCTTCTTTTTTTCATCAAGAAGCATGTCTAGTAAAGTTCATGAATTCCAAAGAAAAGTACTGAGGTCTTAGTATGTGCCAGGATTGTTCTAGGTGCTTGAGACAATGAACAAAAAGTGCTTGGGACAGTGGAAAAAAGCTAAGATTCTCTACACCCTGAGAGGGCAGGGAGAGGGGGGCAGAATTTTTAGATGGGGTAGTCAGGGTAAAACTCATTGAGGAAGTGACATTTGAACAAACTCAAAGGAGATGAGGGCATCAGCTATGTGACAATTTTGGAAGAGTTCCAGGCAAAAGGGAAAGGCCAGTGCAAAGGCCTCGGCACTGGAAGCGTTTGGGTGTGTTCAAGGAGCAGTGAGGAGGCTGGAGTGGCTGGAGCAGAATGAGGAATGTTGAACGTGGTAAGAGGTGATATCTGAGAGGTGATATGGGGGGGTGTGGTCAGGGGATCAAGACAGCTCACTTCGACTTCACTCTGAAGGTTTTTATCTCAAGCCTCAAGCATCTGGATCCTGTCTAGGGTCCCTCAAAGCTCCATGAGTCTGTGGCTCTGTGACAGAAGGAACACCATCTGTGCCCACCCTGCCCTCCACCGTGAAAGTCAGCCAGGCTTGCCCCCACACTGGGTAGTCACCCAGAGAGAGAGACAGGCATTGGGAGAAGACTGGGAGAGTTGGCCCCCAGGCCCTGGACTTGCGAACATGAACTAAAGGAGTAGTTATCTGCAGCACAAGAGGTCCTAGGCCACACGCAGCTCCCTAACTCTGAAAGCTCCCTGGCTCTCAGAAAGTGAAGTGCAATACAAGGGGCACGTTGGGTTCACGCAGGCAGATTTCAAAGTTTTCCTTTTTTTTTCTTCTTCCAAGTCTTGGTATTCTGTAAGACTCACCTGGTTCTAGTCCAATCCTAGGGTGATACGAATACACTGAGAGGCAGGCTAGGGTCCAGGCTGTGCCAGAAGGACCATAAAGATACCCTCCTCCAGCCAGGTCTTGGTTGGGAAGGGTTGAGGTGGGGGTTAGTGGAGAGCGGGAGAAAAGCTTTCAGACCACAGTGAAATAAGCTTGACACCCACCCCCAGTCCCAAATCTAGTTTACTGTGTGTCCAGGTCTTCTGAGTTTTCTCTTGGGGGGACTTTATTTTTATTTTCTTATGCACCTATTTCTGAGTCAACTTCCTTTGCCTTGAATAGATCAGTGATGGCCTCAGACTGGGTATGGGGTTTAGACTGAGATGTCTGGGACTCCTCACGGACTCTCTCATGTTTCTCCTGCCTCCTGTCTCCCTGAGGAGGAAATAGTACAGAGGAAGTAGTACAGAGGCCGAGAGCATGGACCAGCATGAAGGTGAGGTGTCCTTCATGGAACTGGTCTTCAGACAAATATAGTGACAGCTCCTCTGGGTTCTCCAGCAGCAGCAGACTCTTTTGTGGATGTCTCGGGAAATTTCTTCTGTCCTTAAGCCAGGTTCCATTTCTGCCAAGACATCCACTTTCTAGTCGAGGAAAATTCTTGGAGCCAAACCCATGTTCCACCCCCCCACCCCAACATGTACCACAGGCCACCTCTAAGTAAATCCATTGTCTTGTTTGATCTCACTGTGAATTCCTCAGCAGTTAAAAATGTTGGTTTGTTTTTTCCTGCTCTTTACAGGCTGGTATTTCATTAGGTGCATTTCCTTCATTCTTTCCTTGCTACCCCCAACTAAGGATCCCTTTACCTTCTGACATTCTCCTTTTTTGCATCTCTGAGCTCCTCATAGGCCTTGTTCTGAGTTATTCCCCCGCAGAGAACTGCCCAATGACCAAGTATCCAGTCCACTTACCGTTGCATTTGTCCCTGAACTCTAGCAATGTGCTCATTTAACTGGGGCTTTCTGCAAACACTTCTAAGGGTGTGTGGAGATGCACAAAGAGACAAAGATAGCTTTTCTCCTTTAAAAAAAATGTTATTTTTAATGACATAAGTCTTTTCTTTCAATATGTAGGATGCAAAGAAACTGCTTCCTGGGGAGAAAGATGACTATTCACAAGCCAGCAGGGAAAGATGTCATTGTTTAACTTGTTTTTTTTTTTTATCTGGGGCTTAACTGGACCATCTTCCCTTAGTCTTTTTTTTTTTTTTTTTCATTTGAGAGAGAGAGAAGGTGGGGGAGAGAGAGAGAGAAGCAAATATCAATTTGTTGTTCCACTTATTCATGCATTCATTGGTTGATTTTTGTATGTCCCCTGACCAGAAATCAAACCCGCAACTTTGGCGTATCAGCATAACACTCTAACCAACTGAGATACCCAGCCAGAACCCCCTTAGTCTTTTGACAGAAAATGCTCTTGTCATAAATACCAGAGACCAGCAGGCTGAGAACTGGATTGTTCAGCACTGCAATAGAAACTCTCCTCCCTCAGGGGCCGCAGGACCTGTAAAAGTTGGGGGTGCAGCTGCATTTCTTAGGACAGGAGTCCCTATGTCTGGTATGACAGGGCCAGGTGATCTGGTGGTTAAGGGCAGGTGCCCTTTCTCCCTGTGCTAGCTGGAGTAGGTTACTTAACACCTCTGTGTCTCAGGCTACTTGTTTATAAAGTGAGGATAATAAGAGTAGCCTTAGCATTGTTGCAAGGATTAAATTGAATAATCTATGTAGAGCAATTAAAATAGTGTCTGATGGCATCATAAGCACTAGCTACTTTTTATTATTATCATTACAGTAATATCTGATAATAGATTAAAAATGAATATTTCTCCTATGGGCTATACAAAGTAAGGGTTGGACAAATTCTTCATTTCTTTACACAAAGACACACACACAGAGTGTGGCCCCGAGTACAAAGCCTTTATAAATCCATCAGCCCATACCAAGATGCTTGCTTTACCCTAAGCCCTCACTTGGAGCCCGTCCTCAATCCTGGCACTAAGCGGGCAGCCAGTCCCAGCCCCACACCAAGGTCAGAGAGGAAAAAGATGGAGGGCCAGCTGCTTCACCTCCTTCACTTGGGGGGAGGTGCAGCCCCAGGGAGCAGCAACAGTTGGGACTTTGGCAGGAGGAGAGAAGTCCTCAGCCAAAGAGTGACCAACCAAGCATGAGACAGCCTTGCTCTCCTCCTGTCACACACAACCCAGCACACACCCTCACAACACCCCCAATACACACACAACACTTCCAACCCCCAACACATGCATAATTCCCCAATATACACACACACACCATCCCCAACACACACAACGCCACAACACCCCCAACACTACACAACATGTTACCATACACAACATCCCAACAAATACAACACCACATTACACAACGCTACAACACTCCCAAGACCACACAACACACACACAAAATACCTTCACTACTACACAAAACAGCAACACATGTAGCACTGCAACATGAATACGGTATACCCCAGCACCAGCCAACACCACAACACACACAAAATACCCCATTACTACACAGTACACCCAACACAAGCAGTACCTCAATACACATACAACACATCCCAATAATATATAATACCACAACACCCCCAACACGCATACAATACCCCTGCACTACACAACACCCCAACTCACATAGACACTGACAAAGCTGTTCTGTTCTCTATTCCATACTCTTTGCCTTTTTCTCTAGGATAGACCCTGACAGGAAGCCCTCTTAAGTCCAGTCTGTGATGTAGGACTGGAGTGGAAGGTGAAGGAAGGTGGTGGGACGGTACACAGACACTAGGGTCAGAGGGACCGTGTGAATCTGGGCTCATCTGTGTACTAGTGGTGGAACTTGGCCAGGGAACTCATCTCTCTGAGCTTGTTTCCTTGTCTGCAAAATAATAATAATGCCTACATCAGACACATTCAACACAGGTGCCTGGTCAGCAGCCCCTTTTCCCATCGGTGGAAATTGTTGGTGTTGTCATTGTGCATGGTTCTTACTGCTGCTGAGAATGGGGCAGGTGAAGGAAAGGAAAGGGATGGTGGGGAGGCTCGAGGTGAGCTGGTGACTGAAGGAAATCTCCCCCACTAGAAGAAACCATTGCCACTTGTCCTCTCAGTGAGTTTCTGCAGTGTCTCAGAAGCTTACATCTGTCATGGTCTCCACCTTGGGTCCTTAAAGGGTGCAGTCTTCAGCAAATGTATTAATTAGCATTATATTATCAATCCAAACCACTCATTTAAACAGAAGAATCCTTGCTTTATTGTCCCACCTGCCTGCCAGCAGGAGACAAAGTGGTTGTTTCCATCAAAGTGATCAAAGAGCCCCCTCATGTTCTCACACGTGACTATCCCCCACAGTTGAGCACTGGGCAGGACCCCCAATTCACTAATGACCATGCTGTGTGGAGACATTCCGCCCAGGTTCTCGCTCCCAGCTACAGCTGTCCCATCTTTCTGACAGTGGCTCTTTCCATGTTTAGGGTCCCAGACTTCTTTGAGAGTCTGGTGAAAGGATCAAACTCTTCCTTCCAGTTTTGTTCTGACTGGTCTCTGGGCCCCCTTCAGACCAGTGTTCTGGGAGATGTGGGACACCAGTGCCTGCTTCCTGTCCTGGCTGCTCCGTCCGGCGTAGACGGGAGTTTGGCTTCCCTGAAGATCAGAGAGTTCTTCCACCTGTGGCCTGCACAGAGACAGCTTGTAAAAGTGAAGCAGCCCAGTGTGCACACCAGGCGGCTTTGCTTAGAGCTTCGGATGCTGGCGAGGAACCCAAAGACGGCTGGGCCAGGCGGGGTGCACACATCCCCTCTTCCTCCAGCAACAGGAGGGAGTTGCAGGAGCTTGTGTGTCTGTCTGCACTATTTTGAGATTTGCTAAATTATCCCACATTTCTAGAAAACAAAAAAAAAAACAAAAACAAAGGATAGGCCACTCCCTAATATTCTACAGCCAGAGAGGGGTGTGCGGTCCTGACTCGTGTTGGAGAGAAGGGGAGCTCTCACCTATGCCATAGCCAAGGTGGAAACTCAGCAATAGTACCTAACACGAACTGGGCGCTCATTCTGTGCCAAGTTCATGTAGCTGAGTCCCTTCAACAGCCCATGTGGTAGGAACTACTGTTACCCTCACTTTATAGACAAAGAAACAGGAGCACTGAAGTAAAACAACTTGCCAAGATCCCAGCAGGGAAGAGCTGGGATTTGGCCCCGGGGTGTCTAACTCCTGAGACCAAACTGCTCACCTTTACACTATACCACCTCTCCTATCCTTTACCTCATCGCTGTTATTGTAGAAGCGGCAGGGGAACACAGGAGCAAACACAAACTTTCCCACAGTGCTCACCTCTGGGACCCTCTCCAATGATGTTATGCTCCCAGCAGATTTGCATCTGGAGAAGTGAAGTAACTGTCAGGCAGGGTTGGTTCCCTGATGCCCTCTGGTCTCTCTTGCCCATGAGTTTCAGGTGCCCAGAAACCAAAGGCATGGGAAAGGGCCAGGCGTTGAGCTCAATAGCAAAGTTCTACCAGACAGGGCATTCAGGCTTCCAGGCTCGGACCAGAGGACCTCACTGCCACTTTGCTCTCCACCCACACCCACTCCTTAGTGAAGCACTTTTCCATGGCTGCAGGCGAATCCCTCTACTGCACCCACAATAGCCAGCAGAACCACGGCTGGACCAAGACCCTAAACATATATACTGGTGAATGCCAAAAATCACCAGAACACTTTCTCTAAGAACTAAAAAATAAGGTGTTCTGAGCCTAGGCCTAACTATAACCTAAGTCACCGGTTGATCACAAAGGACCTAATTACAACTTCCTATCTCAAATCCCTGCTGTGAGCGCACTCCCTACAGTACAGGCGATATACAGAAGCCTGAGTATACTTCAGTCACATTTCAACCAGCTCTATCATGGTGTTAGAACAGGACTGTATTTTTGGACCCAGATCACGTACTTGATAATGCCAGCAGCAGCTTCTACACTCAAAATGCCAGAGGGCGCCTATGCAGATATTCTAGGTAGATTTTATAACCATTCTGATTGGCATTTGAGAACAAAATCCACCTTTGTCACCGTGCTGGGAACTTGATGTGAAACCCCGGAAGCTACTCAGATACACGACTTGATTTCTTCCCATAGTATGACACGCTCCTCACACCCCTTGGCTGACTTTTTCTAGTGAAGGGCCCAAGCGAGAGAAGAGTTTAAAAGATCAAAACAGAACCTTGCCAATAGCCTTCTTCTACAGATTTGGAAAATGAGACCCAGGGAAGTTAAATCACATTGCTTAGTACATTTACAGGGAAGGTCCCTGTGTTTGGAGACAGAAACTTGGGCTGGAGTGCTAGTTCTGCCTCTTCAATCTCTCTCTCTCTGACCTTGGTGAACTTACTTAGAAGCCTTGGTTTTCTCCTCTGTAAAAGGGGACCATAACCCCTATCTCACAGAGTGGATTACACAGGATACTGTAGCATGTGGAAGTGCTTTATAAGCACCTTGTGCAAACAGCGTGTTATGAAAGGCACGCCCCAGCACAGCACTCTTACCCCTTTCTCTATGGAAAGGATCAGAGAAGCACTGGTGGATGCTGGGAATGTTTGTGCTAGCCCTCCACTGTGGGCTTCTTTCTTAATTAAGATCCTATCTTTCCTTTTCCTTAGGATGAGGGAGAGCTTGGCCGGGCTTTAACAGCCTCCAGACCTGCATATGTCACTGCTGTCAGGGCAGGACAAAACCCAAAAGGAGAAAAAGGAAAAATAAATCTTTTGTTTTTGAAGCTAAATAGCCCAAAATGCAGCTAGAAAAGGTTCCATAAAGGTTCGACTTTCACCAACACAGACTGGAAACAAAACTGACCCCTCCCCTGGCCATGCCCTCTGACCCCTCTGCCTGGAAGACCTCTGCTCTCTCAGCCTCCGATCTGGTTTCAGGATCTTTCTCTAGGGCCGTTTGCCTTTGGGGGTTGCGGGGGGAGCAAGTTAGCAGCAGCCTCAGTTTCCCAGTGGCAGGGGGCTCACTGATTACTCTTCATGAGCAATGCTTTGTTCCTGCTGCGGCGTCTCACGCAAGGTGGGTTTAGAGAGAGGAATATACTAAAGACATGATATCTTCCTGCCACCACCTCTGGAAATTCAGGGCTCAGGGCTCAAACTGAGTATTGGACAGGGCTCAACCCCTTTCCTTCTGTTTTCTTCCTGCCACCCCCTATCCTCACCCCGTATACATTAAACTCATTCTTCCCATTTGTCAATGGCCACTGTGTTTCCTCTGAGCTCTGTTCAGTTTGGGTCTGTGTCCATTGATTTTGTCAGAAAACATCCATAAAGTCCTTCAGCCACTGTAACACAACTGATGGTAATTCTTTATTTGTTGTTAAAGTTGCCACTGGCTGCCATCCTGGAGCTGGAATTGCTTTCTATCATTCCTTCAGACACAGCCCTCTGCGGTCAGACCAGAAGCCCAGACCCTCACTTCCAGGACCTCAGGATGAACTCAGGAGAAACAGAAAGGGTAACAAGGCTGAGATGATTTCCATCCGTTTGTGGGGGAGGTTCTTCCCTCTCTCCCATAGCTAGTCCCAGCATAACTGGAGTATTCTTTGAGCAGGAATCTTCTCATTGGCAGAAGGCAGAGGCAGAGTGAGCAGAGGGAGCTGGGAAATAGAGGACTCGGTTTTGAGGCCTGTCTTTGAAATCTTCTCATCAGAAGAGTGGAAGATAGGAGATTGCCTTCTCTGCCTCTCAGGAGAACAGGGAGGGCAGAAGGCAGCAGTGACTTGGGAGGTGCTTGGCGAACAGTCTCGTGAAGAACGTGGGCTGCATAGTCCTGGCTTCCAAAGTCTTAACGCCTTGGCTGTGGGTGCTGCCTTCGGTGCACGGCAATAATAAAACCACAATAGTACAGATTCTGAGAGGGACATGAACAGAGGCCCCAGGATGAGCCTTTCCCTTGGATTATTTCATTTAACTCCCATATTGCCCTTGTGAATGAGGTTGTTTTCTTAACCACCGGCCCCCCACCCCTTTACTGGTGAGGAAACAAGCCCAGCAAGGTTGAGTAATTGGCTCAAGGCCACACAGCAGAGTGGTGGAGCCAAGCCTTGAACCTGGGTTTTCTGTGTGACCGTGGGCAAGCAATTTCAGATCCCCATGCCTCCGCTTTGTCACCTGCAAACAATTAAGGAGCTGCCCAGGATGACCCGCCCAGACCCCTTCAGCCCTGAGATTACTGGACTGCCATCTCCAACAGTTCTACCTGAGACTACATCCACAGGCCAAGTCCACAGGCCAGTGGGGGCGACCCTCAGCAACTGCCTGTAGGGTGAGCCACTTGGCAGCTCAGTCAGTCCAGCCCCACACGCTTGCTCCTCTGTAGCCCCTCGCTGGTCACCTCTTCCAGGGCCAGCACTGCCTGTTAGTCACAACAGAGACCCAGCCTGTGGGGCCCATGCCCAGTGACAGGAAAGCTGCTCCATCAAGGAGCCGCAGGCTGCAGGGCCAGCCAGATGGACACTGCTTTTCCCAAACAGAAGAAACGCTCTCCCTGGCACCCAGCCTCCCTGGCTCTGCGAGTAAACCCAGGAGAAAAACCACCCTGCAGCCAGCCGACAGGCAGGCATCGCGGTGGCAGCACGCCAGCTCGTGCCGCATCCCTCAGTCAGTCCATCTTCCCCACATCCTCCCCGGGGCGCCACTCGGTGCCTCTCCCAGGGTCCCCCGGAAAGGAAGCAGGGCAAGTGCAGACTGAGGCAGCCGGCTCCCAGTGCAGTCTCCACAAGGCAATTTCAAAGGCTCGACTCTGTGGGAGTTGCTGGGGACGCTCCAACACCGGAATGGCTTCAGAGCCTCCAGAAAGATTTCCTGTCTCACCTTCACCCCCGCTGCCTGCTCTTCCCAGAATATGAGATGCATGTATTCCGGAAAGCTCATGCTGACATGTGAGATTACCTTCTGAGCCGTGGAGCTGTCGTAAACATACCAGGAGGGAGAGTCATATTGTGCTTCCAGAAAGGGAACTTGGCCACCAACCGACTGCCTTGGCACAACCTTCAAGGGAGGCCCCCGCAACTCCTTGCCTCAGTTTCCTCCAGGATAAAAGTGAGGCCCTGTCCGATGGGTGGCCAACTTTGGCAGAAGCCCAGAGCCTTAATACATACAACCAGGTACAACAACGTGACCCAGGGTCACGCACACCTGACTGTTATAGGATAATTTTTTTTTAAGATTTTATTTATTTATTTTTAGAGAGGGAAGGGAGGGAGAGAGAAACATCAGTGTGCGGTTGCTGGGGGACATGGCCTGCAACCTAGGCATGTGCCCTGACTGGGAATCGAACCTGCGATGCCTGGTTCGCAGCCCTCGCTCAGGATAATTTTTTTTCCTACTTACCGACTTTAGTCTGATCTGCTGTCATGACAGCAGCACCTGGTGTGAGCCCGTGAGAGTCAGATGGAGGAAGCCTCAGTTATCACTTCATCGGGCCTGACCCAACTGAGAGGAATTGATATTTTTTTAACTTTGCAGAACAACTTGTTTTCTGCAAGAGCTGGCAAATGAACTGCATGTGAAAAATGTTGATTCCTGTGGGCCCCCTGGGAGCCAGGTATAAAGTGCCAGGGAAATGCTGAGTCCTCATTAACAACCTGAGTGACCAGTTAGTCAGTCAGCCCCAAGTAGTGGGGGCTTCTCATCAATCCCCTTCTTCCTCCTACATGATGCAGAATCTTCTCTTGAAAGACAAAGGGCTCTAGAGGCCCTTTGTACCTTCTTGCATCTAGGGAATCCCTATTTCCTTCACTGGCCAAGGGCAGGGAACGTGTGTTACCGTGGGGGTCTGAGGATTTACCGGCACTGCCTCTCCAACAAAGCATTGCTGTGAGTGTGAGGGCAGCCAGGGCCTGATAAGCAGGTGAGTCACGTGGCCTGGCTGCTTCTTTTTCCTCCACCTGTGAAAAGGAAGACACGCCTCCTCAGCTCTTTGGGATGACGGAGAAGCCCATGAAATACCTAGGCAAGCATTTGGGCAATGAAGATAAAATCCTACTTGAGAATTTCAGGGATATCTTAAAGATGCTTTCTTTAGATAACTGAGGAAGAAAAAAATTATGGTTTGTACCCAGATTTGCCTGGGCACCTGCTGACCTTTATATGGATTTGGTCAAAGTAAGTCAGGTAATCTTCCTTTACCAGGTACCATCTCTGGGGCCCAGGGGGTGTCTCAGACCAAACTCTGCCACCAAGAGGCCATCACCCAGCACCCCATCTCCATATACTCACACTCCTCTTCCACCATGACTGCGTGGTCTCCAGACACAGCAGCTGGCTTTGAAATGACTTCATGCTTGGTTCCCAGGCCCAATGATTGTTCTGCACGGTCCTATGCATCTCTTCTCAAGGGGTCTGCTTGGGGGCCGCAGTCACGTTCAGCCAGGGGAGGCTGGCCAGGGTGAGCGCCACAGGTCTGGAGTTGCTGCAAAAAGCAACACTGACAAATTCACTCAGGGTAGGAGCCTGTGACCTCAGGCACAGCTGGGCTATAATCAATGGGCTGAGCAGACAATCCCCAGGGTTAAGACTAACAGGTCCCAAGACATACTTAACCACCACTTCAGCTATTAGATAAGGCCACTTTCTTGCCCAGACCTGGGACTACAGCTCTTTAATATTTTTTTTAAATAGACTTTGGCATCTCTCACTATATGTGATTTCAGAGTTTCTTTCTTTTACAATCTAAACAAAAAAAAGTTTGGTTATATACATTAAAAACTTAAGACAAATACCCAGCATGTTAGAGCATATGCAACAAATACTTATTTTAAAAATAAATTCAGTCATTTAACATATATTTTCTGAGCACCTACTATATACCAGGCATTATTCTAAGATTTGGGGGACACTGTTGTGAATAACACAGAAAAAATTCCTGATGTAAGAAAGCAGTAAACAAATAAATATATGTCAGGTAGGAATATGTGCTATGAAGATAAATTAGGGAAGGTACACTACAGTGAAAAGGCAGCCACAATCTTAGACAGTCATAAGGGAAACTCTGAAAACACTTGCATGAAAACAGTGAGGTGAGGGAGGAGGCTGCAAAAGTATCCGAGAGAAAGCACCCCAGGCACGAGGAACAACAAAGTCAAAGGCAGGAATGCACTTGGCATTTCTGAGAAACAGCAAGGAGGCTGTGGCTGCAGCAAAGGGAAGGAGTAGAGAGTAAGAGGAGGTGGCCTTGGAGAGGCTGCCAGAGGCACAGGCTGGGTTTTGAAGGCCGTGGTAAGGCGACAGGGTTTTATACCCAGCGCAGTAGGGAACCATGGTGGGGTGTGAGCAGGGAGGTGCTGCGTGGCTATGCTCTAGGGAGTCCACTGCAGAGGAGTCAGACTGGAAGACGGGCGGTCATGGCTGATCCAGGTGAGAGATGACGGTGCCTCGGGTCGCGGTGGAGCAGCGGAGGGTGAGACGCGGTTATACATCGGACATACTCTTCAGGTAGAGCCAACAGGATTTACCAAGAGGTTGGAATGAATGAATTTAAACTAGTTTAAAAAAATCTCTCAACAAACAGGTCAACTAGGTCTCTTTGAGCTGAGAGAAACGTCTGTGGTGGCTTTTTATTTATATACCCACTTTCTTAATTTTACTTATTTCTTTGATCATGGGCTATTAGGTTAACTATGGCAATAAGTAGAGCTTAGTTACAGACCCAAATCAAATGCCCTGACTATGTTCCTCACAGGCCATGCCCAGGAGGTTAGGACCACACAAATTCATTCTTTAGACATTCCATTACTGGTGTGCTCATTCGGCATGCTACCTTGAGATAAGTGGGCCTAGAAATATTTGACTTGTCTAGAAAAACATATTGCTAAACTTGAACACAGCAATGAAAAGGATTAATGGGAATCGTGGGGCAAAGGCTGTGTGATTTTTCTAGCAATAAAAACTATGGGAAAACACTTGTTTTTCTTTTCTAAAAGAAAACATTTTAAAAATCTAAACACATGAAGGAAAAAATCCATGAGGTTTCAGAATCTAGGAAAAACAAGCAAAAACAAAACAAAACCAAAAAAACCTCATAACTCAATTATGGATGTCGCTGTGAATTATCCTCTTTGTCATTTCTACCCACAGCATAATGACAGACAAATTACATGCCTGAGGTCACACTCCAGGCTGAGACCTACACCTCTTTTTCCCTTTTTCCTAAATCAGACACAAAATGGATCTAAAGGAAACTCAGTAAGGACTAAAAAGAACCATGGGTGAGGGGAACCGAAATATGGTATTTGTTGGTTTTAATACAACACGCTTCATCTTGCACTTTATACAAGGTGTGCTTGGATGAGAGTATCAGGGATTATGAAAAGATCAGATTTTCCCTGCCTGGGATCACAGAATGACAGATACACAAGAATGTTGAGATTATCTGGTCCAAGATATTTGACAACTGGAATGCCAGGCCAGGAGGCAGCAGAACCCCAGGCGGACGCACACTATTCAGTAGCAGCTCCGACCTTGTCCAGCCCCTCACTGCCCAGACGAAGAGCAGGACCCCAGGAGGTGTGATGGTTTTACCATGATCACATAAGTAGCTCATGGATGAGTTAAAAAAAAAAAAAAAAAGTACTGTTTCTACCACAATTTCTGTCACTTATTTAAAATTAAACATCAAATATAAATACCAGATAATGAAATACCATCATCTCCAAATAACTTTGGCTCATGTCCTAAAAATTTTGGGAGGAAGGCTAACTTTAGGTGCAGCTCAAGAAAAAGACCAGTTTTTCTCTCCCCACTTCTTGGGTCAGCTTCTGTGGGATTTGCTTCTTTCTCAGGAGGGAACTTCCCTCATGGTGACAATGTGACTGCTTAAATCTCTAGACCTAACACATTATCTCCTCAGGTTAAATCCAGTAAGGAAAAGGGTTCTCGGCCACCACCACCACCACCACCACCACACACACACACACACACACTTTCCAGCAAAAGCCTCATGATGTTTCATTGGCTGTAGCTGAGTCGTATGCCCAGATAATTAGGTCCATCCCCAGGCCCCCACCTCCAAACCTGGCCTGAAAGTGAAGCAGTGGTAGCTCCCCCAAAGGCGACTTGGGGATTATAACCAGAAGAGGGCTTAAATGGGTAAGTGAATACTGGAGAGTCGAAGACAACAAATGTCTCAAATTGCAGTTACACATGTTGTGACATTCAGGGAGGTGGGCTGCAGGGAGGTCCTCCAGGACAGAATTTGGCAGTGGACAGGCAAGAACAGGAGGGCCCCATTAGAGACTGTTTCCTCTATAATGTGGGCCTATGGCATTAGCAAACACCAAATCTGGTGAAAAGATGTTATAAAGAATACAGGATTCCAAACAAAGGAAGAACCGTGATCAGGTTGGGGTTGAGGGTAAGATTTGTGGAATTGTTGGGTTGTGAAGCAAATTTGAAAACAAGGGGAACAAGATGACAAGGTAGAGAAGAGAAGTGCTTCAAGTGAGGCATGAAGACCTGCTGCTGGCAACAATCATGTTTGTGAGAGGTGGAAAGCCTCCACTCGCTCCCTCATTCATTCCTTTGTTCAGTCGATGAAGATTGATCGAACACCTACCATGTGCCACACACAACCGCAGGTGCTGAAGCCAGAGCAGTGAATAAGGTTACAGTCTCTTGCAAAGACTTGAACCTAGCGGTGTCCATAACAAAGAGAATGGAAAAGTGTCGCAATAGGAAAAGCTCAGGGCCCTGTGGGAACACATGTGGGACACCTCACTGGGACCCAGGGAAAGGAGAACATGATTCTAGCTGAGATCCAGAAGTGAGGCATCAGGAGCCAAGCAAAGTGGGAGAGAGACTCATTCTGCCTGAGGGAAGAATATGTGCAAAGACCAAGTGAGATGGAAGAGCAAGGACAGGCTGGTTGGCGACCATGAAGCCAGGTGGGAGACTTCAGATTCGATGAGACGGAACACAGGAAACCACTGCCGGCCCTCAGTGGGGTCAAACATCCTGACAGCAGTGCAGAAGCAAAACAATTACCCCAGGTAAGAGAAGGACAGTCTTTGGGATGCTGTCCTGCCAAAAAAAGTTGGGATTTCTGATCTCGGGATATGAAGTCTAATTGGAATGACACTTGAGGTTAGAAAAACACATAGCCCAGCAATGCAGACCAGAAGTGCTTGCGGTTCTCAGGAAATCAAGGGTGTGTGAAGTGAAGATGAAAACTCAGGAGAGCTAGGGAAGGACAGGGCCATAGATAATAATGGCAGAATGTTATTTCAGCAAGAATGCTGATAACAGCAGCCAGAATACTCTGCCAAAAAATCCAGGGAGCTGGATAATGCCAAGTGTTGGCAGCGGTATGGGGATTTAGAGACTCTTATCCATGCTGATGGGAGTGTGTATTGTTGCAGCAATCTGGGGAGCAATCTGGCATATTTGGTAAATTACAGGCAGACCTTACAACACAGCGATTCCACTCCTAAAAATAAACCCCAAATGCATTTTCTAACCCACAATGCCAACTGCAGCATTATTCATGCGATGGGAAATCAGAAGCAACCTGAGTGTCCATACCGTGAGAGTGAATAAGTACCAGTGGTAAACACACACGTGGAATATTATGCAGCACTTAAACACTTGGCGCTAAGCAAAAACCAAACAAACAAACCCAAAAGTCAAATGAGATAAGTAGCCACACTATCAATATAAATTAAAAACAGATGCTCCGAAAACTTAACACTGCAACTTGCCCAGCCCCTTCCAGTCAGCATTTCCGATTCCCTTCCTCTGGATTATTTTTTCTTCAGCACTTACCACCATCTACCACCCTGATAATTCTCTAATTTTTATGCTTATAAATCACTGTCTTCCCTCCCCTGGGAGCACATGCATCCCACAAGGGCAGTGATCCCTGATGGTCTCTTTGCTAATGCAACCCCCAATGCCTGGTACATAGCAGTCACTGAACACTTATTGAATGAATCAGTGAACAGAACAATATACATTTTGCAAGAACACATATAAACCAAAAGATCCACTTTAGACACATGAAATGGCGCTGAGATAAGAGCTCGGCCGGGAAGTTGTATGAGGCGTGAAACGGAGGCTAGAGGGGCCGAGCATCCTCGACTGAAAAGCAGGTTAGTGGTTTCTTAGTTCCGTTCTCCCCTGACTGGCAGTGGCTGGCCTTGAGCTGCCATCAGCCACGCCTGACTCTTCCAGAACATCAGGTCTTGAAAACATCAGCCTGATGACACGATAAGCCCTTGTTCTGGGAGACCAGAAGTCTGAAGAGTTCCTGGTGAATGGGTCTCCTAAACCCATCTTGGGAAAGCTGTTAGCTGGCAGACTCTGCCCTGGGATCCACTCAGGCCCCTTAGAAGTTTGGCCAGTTTTGGGATTTGGGATTCCCAACTGGTTCACACACATTAGTACGTTTAACACAAAACAAACACTGGAGTCACCCTAGAAGGTATGTAACCAGTAGCTTGAGAAATATCTGGTAAGTTTTGGAAAACATAAAGTCCCAAGCCTAATCCCCATGGAGATTCATAAGATCTTCAGGAGCCCAGGAATTTAATTTGTTTTGTTTGAACTCCCCAGGTGGCTGTGGCCCAGCCAGAACCTGAGCCCCACACTGGGCAGTCAGGATCCCAGTCAGCCCCCAGCAGCCAGCCTGGCTCTCTCCCCAGAGAGGCAAGAAATCAGTGCTTTCCTCCACCCCCATCAGGAATGCTAGAGGGGGCTTCAGAAGCTGAAGAAGTCAGAACTCTGGGAGGAAGTGGACAGGTAATGGGCCAATCCCCCACCCCCCAGCCTTGCCCTAGTATCAGCATTCCAGGCCCACCCACCTGGGCTCTTGGTCACCAGGAGACCTCACGAGTACATACAGGCCCTAACCTGCCCTGAGCCCAGATCCGGAGCTTCCCAAGCCGCTCTCTCAGCCTGCTTTGAACAAAGGCGATTGTTCTCCCAGGAATATACTGCAGGGAGACGTCTGTCCATCCTTTCCCTTCTCTTCGTCCCTTCCATCTCTGCTCCCAGCTTTAATCCCTGGGAGGGAAGGTCTCCTGAATATGACTGCTCTTGGCTACCTTTTCCTCTCCAACTCGAAAGTCACATGCTCTTACTTGTGGTTATTTGTGCACAAATCCCTCCAGCAGTCAGAGGCACATTTTCAATGCTGAAGGCTGAAGTTCAAGCAGATGAGGGTTTTAAAAATACACCTTGGGAGTTGCCTACCTTCCTGTGGGAATCGTCCCATTATTTAAAAGATGGATTGTGCCTGTCCCTGCCCCCACCTGATGAAGCAGTAAATTGTAACAAGAGAATCTGGCTAAACAAGTTTCCGATTCAAACGTTATCTTGTGGACAAAGAACTCTTTGAATATGGTTTCTGTGTTTGGCTTCTTTGATGGAGTGGAAAGTTGTTTTCACCATTGCCAGAATTCTTCTCTCCCTTTGGCGTGTCCCGGGTGCTCACTGAGAAGGCACCCTTGGGCCAGCTGGGGACAAGGAGAGGCCATGTGGCCAGGGGAACTGTGGCCAGGCCATTCCCTGCTCCTCAACATGTGGATATTGATAATATTTCTCTCTAGGAAGCTGCCACTGAGAAGGCAAGTTGTCTGCTTCGGTCACATGTCAATAGGCAGAGGGCCCCTTTCTGGAAGGGCCCATAATCCAAACATGCTTGGGGCTGGTGATTGATAGAAAGCTCCTATTTTAAAAGGATTTCAAATCTAAACAGAATGTGTCTGGTTACTGACAAAATTAAATTACCCTCTGCTGGAGAAACTTCCCCTTCCAGTGAAAACAAAGTTATAGTTACAGATAAAATAGTAACTTGGGCATAAATTCCTAGAGGTTTTAAGAGCAAGCAAGTGTGATTGTTAAATGTGTGGGCTTAAATTCATTCTGTTTGTCTCACTTTGATATACTCCATAAATGAGAAGGCACAAAAACCTTTTTGTTGTTGTTGTAGCAGCTGAAGGGTCAAAAGTTCCACAGACTTTGGTTAAAAGCACCTGGAGGCCTGGGTTTTACTGAACTCCCTTCTTTGGCTGCTCTGGGAAATCTCTCTCTCTTTTTTCCCCCTAGAAACATGATAACCAGGCTGCCCAGGAGCAAAGGAAAAGGTAGAAACTTTTCCTGTTCTGTGTCCTCTTTTTGTCAAAGAAAGATTACAGTTAACACGCTGCCTTCTTGGACATTTCGCATCAAACTCTCTCCACAGCTTTTGTTGCCTCCAGAAACAAAGCCAATGCAGAGAAACAGGATTTCAGGGTTCAAAGTGGCCAACAGAGAGCCCTTCCGGCCAATCACTGCATTTACCCCATCGGTCTTTGTTGAGGTTCTGCTCCAGGCTGTCGCAATGCTGGGCTCTGAGTCTTCAAGGGAACTAATATTTGTCAAGTATGAAGGGGACCAAAGTTTTGCCACCCTAAAACTCCCTTTTGGGATATTGATTTTTAAGCTAGTTCTTAAGAAACAAAAGACTCAGAAAAAAATATTTGACCCTCCCCCTTTCCTGTCTAAGAGATTCCGAGAGAAACCCAGGTCCCCCGTGCCCCATTGTTTCTGGGTTGCCTGGCAAGAGCCTATCTGCCACCTGTGCTTGGCTCTGCCTGAGCTACCTGTAAACTGCCCGAGTGCTTTGAAATCTCAGACCTTTGCCCCACCCTCCTTTTCTCCTTTGTCCAGAATGGCATAAAAACCTCAGCCATCCCATGTGTTTTGGGTCTCATTATTACCTGGCACCCCGAATGTATGTTCGTACAATCAACCCTGTACCTTTTCTCCAGTGACTTAACACCTGTATGGTTTTGTGAACCGATGTCACTCCAATAAATTCCATCTTAAAAATAAATAAATAAATCTTCCTCTGTTAATTTTATTATAAGCCTGGCTAGAACTTAAAAGCTGAGAAGAAAAACAAATTTTTTTTAGCTTCTACAAGTAAGTACATTCCCTTTTATAACTCCCTTTCAACCTTCATAACTCAGTCAGAGGCTGAGCAGAAGGAAAAATGGTCTCTGGATTTGCAATGCTTCAAGACCCGCTAGGGAGGTCGGATTGCAGAGAAGAAACCTCCAGAGAACGGCACGAGGCCTCCATTGATCCAGGCCTAACCCGGCAGAGACGTATGAAAAGTGCTGCAGCCTGGAGAAGAGAGATCAGAAGACCCCGGCCCCCAGGTGCTTTCAACCAAAGAGTCTAGAATATCCAATTCTGTGGGTTTGGTTTGTTAAGCGTTTCAGCTGGAAAGACATCTTCCTCTGAGACCCAAACCTCAACAATAACGCTCCTCTCTTTCTTTTGAAGCCAGTTTCGGATCTCTTCCCTGAGACAGAAACTTTATCTCCTACATCCTCTGCGCTCTTCTTAGTTACATCCGCGGACCTGGAGCCGGCAAGTCCAGCTGGACCCTGCCACAGCCCTGTTCTAAAGAGAGCTATGTCATCAACGTGGGTTTACGTTTGGGGGAAATTTGCTTTTATTTTGCTTTTGATTAATGTACTAAGATGTTACATTAGGGAAGGATCCTCTCCCTCCCCTCCATTTGTGGGCCCCACCAAGCTGGGTGGGTTCTTCGCAGAGGCAAATGTGAGCAGGAGCGCTCCCGGGGCTTGGCAGGGCTGCACGGCTGTGAGGCAATGGCTCTTCCATCACACTGTCATCGCGCTGCGGAAAACACCCTGAGTAGCGCAGCTGCAGCACCGCTGGCAGCACAGAGCTGATTGCGAGGGGGAAGGCCGTGGGTCAGCCCCTCCTGCCTGCCACAGCTTCCCAGGGATATCTGTGTTTAGGTGGTAGGTTCTTCACTGGCCCTGAGACCCCTGGCCCATCGCTGGGCTGGAATGGGTACTCAGGCTCCGTGCTGAGCAATCATGTGAGGACTCGGGCGTGTCCATGTTACCACCATTACCATTTATTACCCGGTTACCAGAGCCACCCATCCCTTGCTATGCTCTGACACAGTCCACCTAGGCCTCCTTGCACCCAGATTGCCATTCCCTAAACTCTTCCTGTGTAGAAATTGTGGACCCCTGACTGTTGGGGTGGCAGTGGTTTTAAAATTCAACTCAGGCCCTCGCTGCTGTGGCTCAGTGGATTGAGTGTCAGCCTGCAAATCAAAGGGTCACTGGTTCAATTCCCAGTCAGGGCACATGTCTGGGTTGCATGCTGGCCAGGTCCCCAATGGGGGCCGCACAAGAGGCAACCACACATCAATGTTTCTCTTCCTCTCTTTCTCGCTCCCTTCCCCTCTCTCTAAAAATAAATAAATAAATAAATCTGTAAAAAATATATATATATAAAATTCAACTCAGAACAAATTCAATAAGCATCTATTATCTCCATTTATTTCACATTTATTGACCTCCCGTGTGCCTGCCGATGGGAATACAACAGTGAATGAGGCTGGTCTTCCAAGGTTAGTGAAGGAATGTCCAGGACAGCACTAGTCATTATTCCCCAATCTTTCAGAAAGATTCCCTCTCCCTACTGGTCTGACTCCCCCAGCAAAGAGTAATAGCCACAACAATGTCTAGAGTGTGAAAAAAAGAGTGTGTATAGTCAGACATAGATTCAAACTGCTGCTGTGTTACTTCTTTATTATGAGACATTAAGCTACTTAACATCTCTGGGCTCACTTTCCTCATTTGTAAAATGGCGATAATAAACCCTTCTTTCAAAGAGTGCTGTGAAGTGCTCACTTCGGCAGCGTATGTACTAAAATTGGAAGGACACAGAAAAGATTGACATGGCCCCTGTGCAAGGGTGACACGCAAATTCGTGAAGCGTTCTGTATTTTTAACAGTCCCTCAGACGAGGAAAGGGAAGATGTTAGAAGATAAAATTCAAGTTAACAATGTGGAAAAATTCAGCTTGGCGCAATTAAGAAACAAATGATTTCCCCACTTGAAGATAAAGAAACTGTAAACAGAACTAGAAGCTGTTGGGAATGTTTTTTTTCAGATGACACATTGCCTATTTGAATAAATCTGTGTGTCAAGTTAAAAAAAAAAAAAGAAAAGAAAAGAAGGAAGAGCGCGCAATGGAGACAACAAGCTGACAAGTGCAGATTGCCCAGTTTGGTGCCAGACACGTACAAGCAGACCCTGTCAAATGGTAGGTGCTATTGAGGTGGTGGTTATGTGTTATTATTACTATTGCTACAACTGCTGTTATTAACAGAGCTGCACTTTGTGAAGAATAACAATAGTCTTTTTGAGAAAAGTGATATGGGGAAACTTCAGGAGAACATCCCTTCTAGGCTGTAGCATAATCTACGTTTCAAGTAGGGGAAAAGCAAATGTTCTGTCTTTCTGGAGAAAAAAAATGATTGAGTTTTTTTTTGTTTGTTTGTTTTTAACTTAAATGGGATTTTCGGTTGATTAGTCCATCCCTAGAAATCAGTCTTCTTCTTAAAAAAAAAAAAAATTAAAGTGCTCTCTGCCTAATCTGTCAGTAAATTCAAATAAAAGCTGTTGGGTTGGAGCCCTACTCTGAGTTAGAAGAGGGAGGAAGGGAGTTATCACAAACATTTTTTCCTTATTTTTCTTTTAAAGGGTTGGCAGATCATAATTTTTTTAAAAAAGTCATCACCACCTAAAAATGCTTTATAAGTGAATCAGTATTGTTTGTCTTTTTGTTTTTCCTTTTCTTAGCTTGGGGAAGTCAGAAAGTGCTACGAGGGAGAATTGTAACTTAGTGTGTCTCCTTTTTTCATCACCTTAGACAAGCAGAGAAAGTAATTCACTTTTGGAATCCACCAGAAATCAGTCCATTCAGACCAGGTCAATAGCTGAGCTTATAAGTGGTCAGCAAGCAAAAGTATAAAAAAACTAATATGTCAATCTGGTTTTTGTTGTACAGAAAGGATCTTCATTTTTTTTAAAGATAATCTTGTTTTTGGCTTATAAGGCCCAAGAAGATAAATGAGATGAATAACCCCACCTATTAAAAAAATTTTTTTCTTCCAACATAATAACCATAAAGTGGTTTTCATGACATCCATTTTCAGATTTTGGTATAAAGCCCAATTCACAATTTAAGTACAGTTTTCCTATTTTTATGGCCAATACATTGAGTTTATATCTTTCTCACTGTTTAAATCAGAGTAAAATTTTTCATCTAGAAGTATTTATTTTCACTCTTTAATTTTGATTCATGTGCCTCTGGAGAATATATCTCTTGTATCATTCTAATTCCAAAAATGAAAGGAAAACAAAATGAAATGCTATTGGTCAGTTCCTTTAAAAGTTTGTTTTGAGGGGTCATTCCTGAACTTTTTTCTTATAAACTATATTTCAAGTCTTTGATCTTGACAGCCCTGAAATACTACCTCACAATTACATCACAACTATGAAATAACTTTTGTTGGCTAGTGAAATGACTTTTCAAAAGGTTCCACTAAACACACAAATATTACAGTGAAAGGATGTCAGAGTGTTCCGAATGATTAGTGATGGCATTAAAATTGCCAATGTTGCTATATATTTCACAGTTAAGAGTTTTCTCAAGGATATTTGATGGCCACCAACTCAGGTTAAACTAAAGGAACATAGTCATTGATAAGCTTTGGAACAACATTTGGGGTGGGTTTCTTCTTTTTGTCCTTCTCTCATAACATGGAAGCTGATTGTCCTCTGACATAACAAAGAGAAACTGGAATAGGCTCTGGCAAAGGGTTTATTTGATCAACAAACACTACACAAAGAATACTGTGCATTTCCCTGCTTTCCACAGCTCTCCCTTCTTTAGGTTCATCCCTAACCCAAATAGCCCCTTTTCTCCAACACTCCCCACAACTTTCCTAGAGGAAAAATCTCTAAAAATTTCCCCTTGCACAGTATGATAGTTATCAGGTGACAGAGTGTCAGTGGGGTCAGCTTCCAAGGCAGAAATGTTTAGCCAGAGAGAAAGAGAAGTCTGCTTGTGCTGTAATCAGCAGCACCCACACCTTTCCTATTGCTATTCATTTCTCCGTCACACGTTTCTCACCCTGGAGAACCCTCAGTCCTGTATCTCACCCCCACTCCACCTCCCAGAGCATTTTACTGGCTTGTTGATAAGCCCTGGCCCTGGTCTGGCTGTAGATTCCACCCACAGCCTGGGGTGTGTCCTGCCTCAACCTTGGCTCTTTACTCAAAGCTGCTTGATAAATAAAAACTTTAAACATTCTTTGGATGCTCCTGGTATTTAAATCATTCTCTAAATGGGTTTCACATTAAAAAGTTCAGAAACTGACTTCTGGTCAAGATGGAGGCATAGGTAAACACACTTCACCTCTTTGTGCAACCACAGAAAGGAATTACAACTAAATCTCAACAAATAACACCCAAAACTGTCAGAAAATCGAACCGTATGGTAGTCCGACAACCAAGGATTTAAAGAAGCCACATTCATCCAGATGGGCAGGAAGGGCAGAGACGTGGAGATGGGGTAGGATGCAAGGAGTCATGGTGTGGCACAAGAGGTGATGGTGGTGGCATGGACATGGATAGTCTCACATTCATGCATGGTGGATAAAAACCAGAAGGAATACCTTGAGAGTGAGCAATCCCAGCCCCCAGCCAGACTGCCGAGTCCAGGATTCTAGTGCTAAGAAGATAAATACCCATGACTTCTGGCTATAAAAACCAGTGGGGGTTAGAACAGCAAAAGAAATGGCCAGGTTTTCAGAAAACTTTGCTTAAAGGTCCCGCACAGTCTTGAAAAGTATGCGAACCCACCCACCCCAGGGTTCAACACCAGGGCAACAGATGGAAGGGTGCCAGTTGCATATGGGGAGTGAGCGAAGGACTAGAAATGGGGCGAGTGCTGGGAAAATGCCCAGAAGCCAGGCAGCAGCACACTCCCCTCTCCATGCCCTCCCCCCACACAGAGCCACAAAGCAGTGAAGCAGGTTGCTCCACCTGGCGATTACCTAAAGATTCCACCCCACACAATTCACAGGTACCTTTTACAGGAAGTCAAAAGTTCTACCTAAATCCCAGAAACAAACACAAGGAGGTTGCCAAATTGAGGAGACAAAGAAATATGGCCCTAATGAAAGAACAGAACAAAAGCCCAGAAAAAGAACTAAACGAATCACAGATCAACAACCTATCAGATGCAAAGTTCAAAACATTGGTGATCAGGATGCTCAAAGATATCACTGAGTGTAGCAACAACATAAAGGAAGAAATAAAAGCTACGCTAAGAGAAATAAATAAAAATCTACAGGGAATCAAGAGTGATGGGAAGGAAACTGGGATTCAAATCAATGATTGGAACATAAGGAAGAAATAGACATTCAACCAATACAGAAAGAAGAAACAGGAATTTCAAAAAACAAAAAATGATGATAGTATAAGAAGACTCTGGGACACCTCCAAACATGCCAAACATCTGAATCATAGGGATGCCAGAAGAAGAAGAGAAAGAGCAAGAAATTGAAAACTTATTTGAAAAAATAATGAAAGAAAGCTTCCGTAATTTGATGAATGAAATAGACATACAAATCCAGGAAGAACAGATAGTCCCAAACAAGTTGGACACAAACAGAACCACACCAAGACACATCATAACTAAAATGTCAAAGGTGAAAGATTAAGAAAGAACCTTAAAAGTAGCAAGAGAAAAGCAGATAGTTACCTACAAAGGAGTTCCCATAAGACTATCAGCTGATTTTTCAAAAGTAGGTTTGTAGGCAAGAAGGGACTGGCAAGGAGTATTCAAAGCGATGAAAAGTAAAGACCTACAAACTAGATTACTCTATCCAGCAAAGCTTTCATTTAGAATGGAAGGGCAGATAAAGTGCTTTCCAAACAAGGTAAAGCTAAAGAAGTTCATCATAACCAAGTCATTATAACGTGAAGTGTTAAAGGGACTTATTTAAGGAAAAGGAGAAGATCAAAACTATGAACATTAAAAAAGCAACAAATTTACAACTATCAACAACTGAATAAAAAAATAAGCAAACTAAGGAAACAACTAGAACAGGAACAGAATCATGGGTATGGAGGTAATTTGGAGGGTTATCAGTTGGGAGGGGGAAGGGGGAGAAAGGGAGAAAAGGTACAGGGATTAAAGAGCATAATCGGTAGGTACAAAATAGACAGGGGGGGTATGAAGAATAGCATACCCCCTGGCTGGTGTAGCTGGTGTAGCTCAGTGGATTGAGCACAGACTGCAAACCAAAGGATCACCTGTTCAATTCCCAGTCAAGGCACATGCCTGGGTTGCAGGCCAGGTCCCCAGTGAGGGCCACGTAAGAGGCAACCACACACTGATATTTCTCTTCCTCTCTTTCTCTCTCCCTTCCCCTCTCTAAAAATAAACACATAAAATCTAAAAAAAAAAAACATAGAATAGAATAGAAATGGAGAAGCCAAAGAATTTATATGCATGACCCGTGGACATGAACAAAGAGGGTAGGGAGATTGCTGGAGGAAAGAAGGGTACCAGGTAGAGGGAGGCAAAAGGAAAAAGTGGGACAACTGTAATAACATAATCAATAAAATACACTTTTAAAAAAGTTCAGAAACTTTTTTAGGAAGAAAAAGGGGGAAAGCAAGGGAAAAGATGGGAACTATTTGTCCAAAGTAGGTGATCCTTTGTTTTGTTCCACAGGAAGCCAAATGGTGGTTTCCCTGAGAGCACGTGTGGCATGAAGTGTGTTTTCACAGTCCCATCAGAGACCATATTGGCTGTTAATAGGGTCGCCACCCTTCTGTCTGGACTCTTCTTGTAACATCCTTCAACATTGCTTTAAATCTGTATGATTCTAATCTCTGTGGCTACATGGAGAAAAATGTAGTCCAGCTAAAGTAGAAGTAACATTATTGCCTTGTAGTTTTCCTTCTTACTGAGTATTGGAAAAGAAGGAAGTTCAGGAGGTTGAGAATCTCTTGGGTTTTAAGGGAGGTGTAGCTAAGGGTGGCCCACCAGGAAGTCCTCTGAAGTAAAAGGCAAGGTCTTTAGTGCTTGCTGGAGTTGCCAGGAAATCTTGCCTGGAGAAAGTCAGCCAAGTTGGGCCTTAATTATAAATACCTCAGATTCACTGTCACACACAAGTTAGGGGGATCGATGTGACATGGCAATGGATATGGAAAACAGGGTGAGGGCCAAGGGAGAAAAGGGAAAGGACCAGAGCTTCATGGATACAATGAGACAGTAAGGACTATGGAATATGTGTAGAAGGATGGTTGATGTTGAAATTCTAGAAAAAACAATCTTTCTTTTAACAAATCAACACCAGATTCCTGCCACAGAGATAAGAAAAGTGGTGATGAACCAGCCCAATATAATCTCCAAAGGCACCAATCTTTTTGGAGATATGGCAATCTAGCTATGAAGTCTCTGGTTTCCCAACGCTCTCCCTTCTGCTTACAGTATGGAGTGACATTGGTGTATTAAACCTAAGTGAATCAAAATAAATTTACTTTTGAGGATTTCTCAACAGACTTCAAGCTATAGGCTGCTATGAAATTGAAGCTGAATTTCCCTGCCATTCCACAAATGTAGACTTAGAAGAAGAGACAGATCACCTCAGGAAAAAAAAGGACAGAAACCCCTGTTTTCAGGTAAGGGTGAGTAACAGTAAAAAGAGGAAGCAATTTTATTTAATAAATGACTTTATGACCTATGAGATCTACCCTTTTAGGATCCAGCTGTGGCTCACACTGTCGTGCTCTGGTCCTGGAGAGTGGCCTTGCCGGAGCCCAGGGCCACCATGGAATCAGAGGCAGCTGAGTAAAGGCCTGGCTGAGAGCCTTCAAAGGTAAGTCAAGTGAGTCAGTAAGTTTCCCTAAACAAAGAACACACACATGCACAAGTATCTGATAGAGAACAAATTTCTGTAAACATTTCCTTCTGAGCAAAGCTTGAGGCACAGGTCAGATTTTTCCCATAGAAAGGGAGAGAGATGAATGGAGACGATTATACTCACTGGTTTTCTTTGTGAGGTCATAATTTTTCATTATTTGCCAGAAGTAATCATGCACACACAGTGAGGTGGACAAGCCATCTAATGCAAATACCACCCAGCTTACAGCTCAGTCTCCTGTCAGCAAAGAAGTCTCTGAAGTTCCTCCACTCTGAATCGAGTCCTTCTTCCTATGCCCTCAGACCAGGCTTTTCTGAGAGCAGCCAGGGATGTTTTCAATCCTCTTCAGCTCAAGCCTGCATCGAAAGCAGAGATAGGCTCTGTTTCAAAAACAGAAGTTGGAGAGCAGACTCCTTAGTGAATATCTGCCTTCTGTGTGTCCAGTGCCACATAAGGCTCCGGGGGAAACAGCGCCCAGTTTTTGCCCTTTAGAAGTTCATGGTGTAGTGCAGGAGTCAGGCACTGAGGCTCTTCTCATGGGAGCTGTTCCTGAAGGGGGACCGTGGTTGCTAGGCAGCAGGTCCAGAACAGTTATTCAAGTCTGGAAGTCAAGTCCTGCTTTTAGCTCTGCGCCTTGATATATGAGATAAGTCACTTGTCTCAGGATCACTTGCCTACAGTGTAATACGTATAATTAGGGAATTACTTAACATGTATAATGAGCTATAGTTACATACACCCAGATATATTTTAATGACTCAAATTAAAACGGAATATAATTCTGTTCCCAGGTCATCTTGAGTAAAACCCAAGTACCTTTCCCCACCAGTCTTACGGGTTATTATAATATTTCTTTGGTGTCCTCCAAAATGCCATTACGAATTCAGTAAGTACTTACTGAGCAAATGACTCAGAACCATTTTGATTTCTTTGAGTCACTCATTGACTCCTCATGCTCCAAAGTCTAGTGCTGAGGCAGTCTTGTCCTTCATTCTGTTGTGGACATCGGCCTGGTATCCATTCCACATTTCTCTATTAATAGCCCCTCATTTGGTTTTGGAAATGATCCCTCCCTATTAGATATAATCATGGTTGTTCTTTTATACACACCTAAGGTAGGCTAGAAACATAACATCAGAATTTTAATATTGTATGTTCTTGAGAATGGTCTGAGTCCAACCAAGATCACCGTACCCTGAAGAGATTATTTCTTAGTTCCTGCTGCCTGGACCCCAGGACCTCCCCTGGCTTCTGTCCTCCCTGAGCCTGTCTTTTCTGCTTTCCTTTAGCTCTATGACCTGCCTTCATACTCTTACAATAAAAATTTTTCATGCTTAAAATAACTATAATTGGTTTCTGTTGCTTGCAATGGAAGTATTCTAACTCCTGCTCATACCTTAGAAAAAGTCCAGGTAACTTAACTAGAATAACAAAATAAAGAAAGACTTTCCAAACTAAAAGAAGTCTTCAAAATCTAATCAAACTCTTGTTTTGCAGACATTCTGACCCAGAGAAGTGAAGAGACTTGATCAGAATCATAAAATTGGTTGGTGATAGTTCAGCCAGAACGCAGGACACCTGGCTCCCTATGTAGAAGCCCTTCCACCTTTTCACTCTGTTTCCTGCCCACAGGTCTCCTCTTCTGAGGTTATTGCCCATGGCTCCTTTCATGCTCAGCAACAGAGTTGAGTAGTTACAGCAGAGAACATATAGTTTCCAAAGCCTAAAAGATTTACTATCTGGCCCTTTACAGAAAACGTTTGCCTGTCCCTGCCATACATAATTCGTAAATGAATGAATGTGGCTGTGTTCCAATAAAATTTTATTTAAAGGCACCGAAATGTGAATTTTATAAATCTTCAAGTTTTTCAAAATGTTCTGTTATTTTTTTAACATTAAAAAATGTAAAACCACCCTGGTTGGCATGGCTCAGTGGATTGAGTGCTAGCCCATGAACCAAGGGGTAGCGGGTTCGATTCCCCTTCAGGGCATATGCCTGGGTTGTGACAGGGTTCCCTGTGGGGGGCACATGAGAGGCAACCACACACTGATGTTTCTCTTCCTCTCTTTCTCCTTCCTTTCCCCTCTCTCTCAAAATAAATAAATTAAATCTTTTAAAAACTGCAAAACCATTCTTAGTTTATGGACTGTACAAAAATATGCAGCAGGCTGAATTTGACCTACAGGCTATAGTCTACTGATCACTGCTTTAAGCCAGGTTTCTGGTACTTGCGATGAAATACATTTATTGATTGTCTACACTGCAGTAGATATACAATGAGGAATGACATACAATCCCTTCCCCCAAGGACTTCACAATCTACTTACAGACTCAAGGCCTTCCACGATAATAGGCAGAATTTATTGAGCACTTACTACAATGTGCTAATCACCTTGCCCCTTAAATGAATTATTTTATTCAACCTTCATTAACAATACTATGAGATGGCTTATGTTATTATTTCTATTTTACAGATGAGAAAAGTGAGGCTCAAAGAGATCAAGTATCATGCCCAAAGACACCTAGCTCACTAGGAGTAGAGTGAAGACCTGAACCCGGGCTGTGTGACTCTGAAGCCTGGGGACCTAACCACTGTGCTAGGCAAACCCTCCACAGTGTGGTTCCAACCCACACTATGATCCCCACTGTTCACCATCTGCCTTCTCCTGTCCCATCCTCACAGACTGGAGGACTCACTGTGCCCCATACCTGTCCCATGCAACTTTCCCTGCAATGCTGCTCTGCCCTCCCTCCCAGGCCTCTGAATATCCTAACCACTAACTCTTACTAAGTACTCCTTCTTCAGAACACCCACTGCAAACCATGTCTAAAGGACTCACCTTGAGCTTGTAGAGGGTTTTGATTGTCATTTCATTTCATTGTTTCCGTGTTTGTTCTCTTTCCTCAAGCTATACTACTGGTGTGGGAGTGGGAAATGACTCTTAAGTAGCCCTCAGGGACAAGCACACATAAGCTCAAAGTTAAAAAAAGAAGAAGAACTAGCAGAAGAATGAGATAAAAGGAGATATTGCACAGCTAAAGAAACAATTAAGAACCAAAACATTATCATTTTCCATAAATGAGAAAAAATAAAGGCATAAAAAGTTCCACTCCCCTCCCCCATAAAAATAAAATAAGCACATCTGGGAAATCCTTGAGGTAATACAAGTTAAAACAAAGGGGCAAAACAAGGACTAAAACAACCATAAATAAAGAATTAGAAATACAAGATAAAGTGGAGTCTATGACCAAAAGAGGAGGCTCCTCTCCACTTCCCAAAAATAGAACCCCCAAAAATATTTACGGACATAATACAGAACAATTTCTCAAAACTCAAGGAGCACTTCAAATTAGAAAGGGCTTACTTAAAACTAGCAAAATCTGATATAGACCCATCAATAAGACTTCAAGAATTAAGTATGATTTACTCAAACATCCAAGCAGAAAATCTGGAGTCTTACATGGGGGAAATGATGAGCGTGGCTTCATCCTTCTAAATAGCAGCATTCGATGCCAACGGAAGAATGCCTACAAAGCTCAGAAGGAAAGAAAAGGTGACCCAAGATTATACTCATCAAGCAGTCATTCACATACAGAGGGTTAACAGTCATGGTCAAATACAAAGGAATTCAGGGGATATAGCAATGAGCCCTGTTACTGAGGGGAAGAGGAGGGGGAAAAAGGCTACTTGACAATAAAATACAACCTGTCAAAAAACTGATCAACTTACAGCATTAGTAATGTGAAAGTTTAATCAGAGGACTAGCAGGAAACACTGAATCCAGAGAACTAAACCTCGGGACGTAAACATGAATGCAAACCAGAATGTAGATGTAAACTGAAACAAAGGAAAAAATAGTAGAATCACCAAAAATTGGGAGACAGGAAGAAGCATGAGAGCACTAAAACAGCTAAGCACCTGGAAGGAAGACAATCAAAACAAACCACCCAACTTTCAATTGATTTTTATCATTTTTTTTTCTGAACCTTGGAGTAATCCTTTAGGAACTAATGTATCTTGTCATGTAGGAATTAATATTTGAAGTTAATCAGTTTCACCTGGGTGCCTTTCTTCTCTTAAATTCAGGTAGAATTAAACCTAATGTTTTAAATTATTTTTAAATTACAATACATATAATATGATGCTGTTAATATAAAATGATTTTGTTCTTCCTCAGTATTTCTGTCTCCCTCCCTCCCTCCCTTTCTCTTCCCATAAATATAAAGCGAAGTCTGAAATATATTTACTATGTGTTACTCATTGGTTGTATTTGGATAATAATAGAAGCAATCAGCAATTATGGGCTACACTACGTGTCAAGCACTATCTTAAGTGCTTTCCATGCATCTACATATTTAACCCCCATAAGATTCCTAAGATACTATCATCACTCCCACTTTATAGGTGAGGAAGAATGTGGGGACTCTTCCTGTGGTGACAGTAACTGGGAGAGCTGAGAGTCGAACCCAGGGCTTCAGATTCCATGCTCCTACCTATCACCCCACATTGCTTCTCTGCAGGTGGGCGAGTAGCTTATTTGTTGCTTTCCTTGTACTTTGGATTTTTAATTAATTATTATGTATCATTTTTTCTAAAAAGTCAGTGCCAAACTATAAAAGAGATTCTACTTGCAAAACAGAATAGATACTTTCAGGTATCACATAGGCCAATGGAGCAGAGCCTAAAACACCTGCCTGCAGTCCCCATCCTCTCCCTCTCACTCCCCCAGCTGCTAATCGAGAAGACTCCTTGGAGGGAGAAGGGAGTGTTCAGAGGATCAACTCCTTAGTAAACTAGCACAGGCTTTGGCACAATAAGTGGTCTGAAACTGTAGTGATAAACACTGCAATTGGGTGAATTGAAATTCAAAAGAGCACATCTAATTCTGCAGATCCAAGATGGCAGTGGAGTAGTGGGAGCTACACTTACCTTCTCCCACACCAAACTGGAGTTACAACTAAAATATAGAACGATCATCCTGAATAACCAACTAAAGACTAGCTGAAGAGAAGTCTAACAACCAAGGATTTACAGATGAAGCCATGTAAAGACTGGTAGGAAGAGAAGAGACATGAGAAGTCCTGGCTCCACTCCCACACGCCATGGCTAAGATTCAGGAGGGATATCTGAGCTGCAGGGGTTTCCCACTGAGAAGCGTGGGGTCTAAACTCCAAGCCAGGCTCCCCAGCCCAGAACACTAGGGCAAGGGAGAGGCACCCACATAACATCTGGCTGTGAAAAGCAGCAGGAATTCTGTCCACCAGCAGGAGATGGCAGTGTGCTAGTGACACAGGTTACCTCTTAGAGAGCCAATACACAAAATTTCCTGTGCAGCCACTCACCCTGGGCACCAGCAGAGGGAGGGCTGAGTGGACTAGAGTCATATGAGGAGTGACTGGGGTTTGTGCTCTGGGGAGAGAGCTGAAGGGGCAGCAACCAGGATCCCTGTGCTGAGTCATTCTCCCACACTGCAGGCACAATCTTTCTTGGGTGGAACACATCCCCCCTTTTGGCATCAGTCTGGGGGAATGCAATAGCCCCACCCTCTAGACTCCATCTTGCCCCACCCTGTGGAGCTTACGGCCTGCTAAGGAGGCAGCTGCCTGGGCCAGAATATAGAGGTCTGATCAGACTCAGGGGATGTCAGTGACCAAGTTGCATGGCTTTGAGGTGGGGGCCATTTCACCCACTTTTCCTTGAACCTGACTGGCATTTACCCTTCATGGAAGATCCACTAGAACCACCCTCTAGGCTTCCAACAGACCCAAAATCAAAAGATACCTTGAAACAAATGAAAATAAGAACACAACAACCCAAAATCTATGTTACACAGCAAAACCAGTTTTAAGAGGGAAATTCATAGCACTACAGGCTTACCTCAAGAAAAAGAAAAAGTTCAATCTAAATTTACACCTGAAGGAACTAAAAAATGAACACAAACAAAGCCCAAGGGGGATAGAAGAAAAGAAATAATTAACATCAGAGCAAAAAATAAATTAAATAAAGTCTAAAAAAGCAATACAAAAGATCAAAGAAGCCAAGAGCTGGGTTTGTTTTGTTTTGTTTTCTTTTAAAGATAAACAAGATTGACAAACCTTTAACCAGATTCACCAAGAAATAAGAGAGAAGACCTGAATAAATTAAATCAGAAATGAAAGAAGTAACAACCGACACCAAAGAAATACAAAGGATTGTAAGAAAATATTGTGACCAATTATATGCCAAAAAATAGACAATCTAGATGGAATGGATAAGTTCCTAGAAACATACAATCTTCCAAAATTGAATCAGGAAGAATAAAAAAATCTGGACAGAGTACAACTAGTGAAATTAACGCAGTAATCAAAAACTCCCAACAAGCAAAAGTCCTGGGCCTTGTAGCTTCACAGGTGAACTCTACCAAACAGTCGAAGAAGGAGTAACACCTGTGCTTGTCAAACTACTCCAAAAAATTCCATAGGAGGGAATACTTCTGAGCTCATTTTATGAAACCAGTGTTATCTTAATTCCAAAACCAGATAAAGACACTACAAAGAAAGAAAATTATAAGCCAATATTTCTGAACGTAGATGTTAAAATCCTCAACAAAACATTAGCAAACTGGATTTAGCAATACATTAAAAAGATCATACACCATGATCAAGGAAGTTTTATTCTGGGGAATGCAAGGGTGATATAATATCCACAAATCAATAAATGTGATACATCACATAAACAAAATGAAGAATAAAAGCCACATGATCATACCAATAGATGCAGGGAAAAAAGCATTTGATAAAATCAGCATCCATTTAAAATTTTTTTTAAACTCTCAACAAAGTGGGAATAGTGCAATAAAGGCCATATATAACAAACCCGCAGCCACCATAATACTCAATGGGCAAACTGCATACATCAAACTGCAAGCGTTTCCCTTAAGATCAGGAACAAGACAGTGATGTCCATTTTCACCACTCTTATTCAATATAGTACTGGAAGTCCTAGCCACAGCAATTAAAACATGAAGAAGAAATAAAGGACATCCAGATTGGAAAGGAAGAAGTAAAACTATCATTGTTTGCAGATGACATGATCCTGTATATAGAGAACCTTAAAGATTCCACCAAAAAACTACTAGAACTGATAAATGATTTTAGTTAAGTTGCAGGATACACAGTAAATATCCAGAAATTAGTTGCATTTATGTATGCCAATAATGACCTAACAGAAAGGGAAACTAAAAAAACAATCCCATTTACAATTGCAACAAAAAGATACCTAATAATTTAAACCAAGGATGTAAAAGACCTGTACTCAGAAAATTTTAAGACACTCAAGAAAGAAACTGAAGAAGTCACAAGTGAGTGGAAGCATATACCATGTTCATGGATTGGAAGAATTAATATCATTACAATATTCATACTATCAAAAGCAATTTCTAGATTAAATGCAATTTCTATCAATACACCAATGGTGTGTTTCACAGAGGTAGAACTAATATTCCAAAAGTTTATATGGAACCACAAAAGACCCCAACTGGCCAAAGCAAACTTGAGAAAGAAGAACAAAGTTGGAGGAATCATACTACCTGATATTGAACTATACTACAAAACCATAGTAATTAAAATTGCACTGTGCTAGCATAAAAACAGACATATAGATCAATGGAACAAAGTGGAGAGCCTAGAAATAAACCCACACCTTTATGGTCAATTAACATTTGACAAAAGAGGCAAAATGTAGAATAGGATAAAGAAAGTCTATTCAATGAATGGTGTTGGGAAAATTGAACAGATATGTACAAAGAAATGAAAGTAGACTACTTTCTTACATCACACACAAAAATAAACTCAAAATGGATTAAAGATTTAAATGCTAGACCTGGCTGGTGTGGCTCAGTGGATTGAGTGCTGGTCTGGGAACCAGAGGGTCACCAGTTTGATTGCCAGTCAGGGCACATTCTTAGGTTGCAGGCCTGGTGCCTAATAGGAGGCATGCGAGAGGCAACCACACACTGATGTTTCTCTTCCTTGTTTTCTTCCTCCCTTGCCCTCTCTTTGGAAATAAATAAAATCTTTTTTAAAAAGGAAGACTTAAATGTTAGAGTCAAAATCATAAAAACTGTAGAAAAAACAAGCAGTAAAATCTCAGACATTCCTTTTTTAAAAAAAGATTTTATTTATTTCTTTTTAGAGAGATAGGAAGGGAGGGAGAAAGAGAGGGAGAGAAACATTGCTGTGTGGTTGCCTCTCATGCACCCCTACTGGGGACCTGGCCCACAACCCAGTCAGATGCCCTGACTGGGAATCAAACCAGTGACCCTTTGGTTCACAGGCCAGTGCTCAGTCCACTGAGCCACACCAGCCAGGGCTCAGACATTTCTCATAACAATATTTTTCTGATATATCTCTTCAGGCGAGGGAAACAAAAGAAAAAACAAAGAAATTAGACTATATCAAACTAAAAAGGTTTTGCACAGCAACAGAAACCATCAACAAAATGAAAAGACAACCCAGCAAATGGGAGAACATATTTGTCAGTGATACATCTGATAAGGGGTTAATATCCAAAATTTATAAAGAACTTATAAAACTCAACACCAAAAAAACAACACCCCAATTAAAAAAAACAGGCAAAGGACCTGAACAGACAATTTTCCAAAGAAGACATACAAATGACCAATAGACATATGAAAAGATGCTAAATAGTGCTAATCATCAGAAAAAAGCAAATTAAAACCACAGTGATATATCACTTTATACCTGTCAGAGTGGCCATCATTAATAAATCAACAAACAACAAGTGTTGGTGAGCATGTGAAGAAAAGGGAACTCTAGTGCACTGTTTGTAGGAATGCAGGCTGTTGCAGCCACTGTGGAAACATTATGGAGATGCCCGAAAAAATTAAAAATAAAATTGTTTTATGACCCAGCAATTCCAATTCTGGGAATATACCTGAAGGAACGCAAAATACTAATTCAGAAGAACATATGTACTCATATGTTTATCGCTGTGTTATTTACAATTGCCAAGATTTGGAAGCTGTCCAAGTGTCAATCAGTAGATGAGTGGATAAGAAAGGTGTGGTACAATTATACAATGGAATACTACTTGCCATAAAAAAA
Source organism: Tonatia bakeri (assembly GCA_004024845.1). Taxonomy (NCBI): domain Eukaryota; kingdom Metazoa; phylum Chordata; class Mammalia; order Chiroptera; family Phyllostomidae; genus Tonatia; species Tonatia bakeri. Next base: position 41,026 of record PVIA01001558.1, on the reverse strand, counting down.
GAAAGAAATCTCATCCTTGGTGACAGCATGGATGGACCTGGAGAGCATTATGCTAAAGGAAATAAGCCAGTCGAGAAAAGACATGCACCATATGATTTCACTCAGACGTGGAATCCTGACACAGACACTGGCCCGCAGTGTCCGCGGCGTTATGGATGAGACAAAATAAATTCACATGGACTACCAAGTCCTGTGGAGGAAAAGGGACAGCTCACCTTCTCTCTCAAGGGGAGAGCAAGCCTTGGAGCACCTCAGCCACCCTCTCAAGAGGAGAGCGCCCCGACCCTTGCCTTGAGAAGTTTTTATTGGATTCAATTTGCATAGGAATACAGAGTGTATATGTAAAGCTCATTAATCATTATCAGACAGTAAAGACCAAACAATAGATTACATACAAAGAACTCTGAGGGCCTATTTTGAGTCAGGGTCAGATAGTTAAATGGCCATAAAACTTTGGGGAACAAACTCACTTCCTGCTTGGGTCCTTATCATTTAATTGAGAGCATTCTAAACAAAGCAGCTTTCACAGGATTTTACATGTTCTTTCTTAGGCCTGATCTGCCTTAGGGAACCCACCCATTCTAGGACAGGGCTGTACCCACCAACATTGTTTCAGGCTTAAGACAGAATGAGGACTCAGGCTATGTCAAAGTCAAGGAGCAAGAGTACATTACCCCTTTTCTGTAGCCCCCAAGTCCTTCCCTGGGGGCCCCTCATGATCATGCCTGTCTTAGGTTGTCCCTCCCTTGAGGAATCTTACTCACCATTGGCTAACCGATCAAGCATTGGGGGCCAGGCAGGGTGAAGTAAAGAGGCAGAGGCAGCGCCCCTGCCAGGGACATAAGCTTTGTCTCCTTAGTAGCTTTTGGTCCAAAGGTTATTCACTCAACCTTAGCCATGGCAGGGTTTGCACAGCTCCTGAAACCAGGCAGGGCAGTTCCCAACAGAATCCAATGAGAAAAATAAACAAATGAAATAGAAACAGCCTCACAGATAAAGAACAGACTGTCAGCTGTCGGAGGGAAGAGAGGTTTTGGGGCTGGGTGCAAAAGGGTGAAGGGATCAAGAAAAAAACCCTCATAGACACAGACAATCGGAATGGTGATCACCAGAGAAAAGGGGGGAAGAGGGGAAATAGAAGAAAGTATAGAGGGGATAGACAGTGATGGAAAGAGACTTGACTTGGGGTGGTGAATACACAATACAATATACAGATGATGAATTATGAAATCGTACATCTAAAGCCTATATAATTTTATTACCCAATGTTACCCCCGATAAATACAATAAAAATACTTTTATAAAAAACAGCACATCTGTATTTTATTGGCTTCGGGGAGATTAACTGGAGGAAATCAGCATCCTTAAGAAATCACCTCTGTGAGAGAAGAAAATGTGTGATAAACAAAAGGTTGAAACGGTCCCAGGTGGATGCAGTCATGCATCCGGGTTACTGTATCTCTAGACAGTTTGCTGGGCTGACACGGCTTCATCCAAAATGACTTGACTTAACCAGTGCAATGCACTCTGCCGTCCAAGTGCTATATAATAAGAGCGGTAATGTGGAGCAGCTCCCGAGAGGGCAGAAGAACAGCTGTTGGTGTCACCTGGGAATGGCGCCCACATAAAATTCTCATCTCTTTGACAAGGATTCTAAAGTCCCCCTGTCACTGTCACTCACCCACAAAATTAATGACTAAAGGGGAGAAGGAGGGGAAATGCCTAGCCCCTGAAATAGAGAGAAAGACAGAGAGAGGGACAGAGCAAGTTAATAAATAAAACAAGAGCCTGAAGGGAAGAGCTGCTTTGTCAGAATATAAATATTTCCCTTCTCCTTTTATCTTTAATGTAGTGTGAGAAGCTTATTAAAGGGAAATGCATCTCTGTCCCTGGAGCCCTCGCACAAGCCTTGCGGGAGCTGCCTGCAGAACAGGCTCGCCTTAGCCCCTCACTTATAAACTCTCCCTGCTGGAAGTGAGCGCGGTGTGCAGAGCAATAAAGAAGGGCTGAGGGAAGAAAGGGAAGCCATTGTGGCCATAAGGATGCTTATCTTGATGGGCCCGGTGTCATGTTATATTAATCCCTGGGAGACGCTGAGAGACTGAGGATGAGGAATGCCTGTCTGCTCAAAGGCTTGGCTTGAGAGTCCAAGGAAAGCTGGCATAGCTAGACTTTTACTCCATTCCATTAAGAACAATATCCAAATTTAGACAAAGGGGAATTTGTCTCCAAGAGTAAGACTGGCAGAAAAGCTGACAGGGGTGGGGATCTAGAGTCCTGTGAGCACTCCTCCTCCAAGGAACGCTCTCAGGCTGCTGACCTCACATCTCTAAGAAGACAGCGAGGGTTTGCAGTCTCAACATTCAGCGTTCCTGAGCCTAGAGTCATCACTATTCCAATAGCACAGATTTCCATCCTCCACATCTCCCTAAAAACCCTAAAAATAGGATAGGATATTCAGAGCCTGCATACCAGTTCAGGCTAGCACAGAGCCTTGTACACGGTGAGTGCCCAGTCAGCTTACATGGCATGATGCTGGGACTGTGCTGGTCACGCTTACCACTGCATGTGTAGGGCCAAGCATGGGGCCTGGCACCCACGGGTTTGGATGGATGAATAACATGTGCATTCTTGATGGCCATCTTTGCTGTCTCTCCATAGATGTCTGGTCTGATCAGAATTTGGGTTCTGCCACACTCTGGGGCTATCTCTCATCTTTGCTGATCACTTGGAGATATTCAGCCATGTGGTTACACCAGGATAAGCTATCCGTTCATCAGGTGTCATAGTCTAGCCAAAGGTGGGCGTGGGAGAGCCCCTAAAAATGGCTGCCAAAGGTGCCTCTCCTTCATTCATATTGACTGTTCTTCCCCAGGGGAGCTGGCCCCAGTTGCTTTACTGCTATACCCAACCCAAAACATACTCATGCATTTTTATTTCTACAATGTAATGAATGGAAGGGACAGACAGTTTTTAAATCAGCATTTCTGGCTCTCTTGCCAGGGTATTCAATTATCATCTTGCACTTAGCAAGGGTTTGCTGCCTTTTCAGACCCATCAGGCACTGAATGTCACTCTTGCTGCAGAACCTACTCTGCATCCTCACAGAGACTCCTCCCATTATGATTTCTTTTTTGGTCTCATTCTCACTGAGTTTGTGAATCTGGTTCCCTTTCCCACTGAACCTCATATAGGTTGTAATAAAAACTAAGTTACAAATCAGAGGGCTCGAGGCATTGCTATTCCACCGTTCTCACCACTTTCAGGACCAATTACATCTTACGGCAATGTCTGTGTTACAGGGAAGGGTATAATTCAGGGATGGTGAGCCATCCTTAGCTGCTTCCTAGGGAATTCCTGGCCCACCGTTCTAAACACTGCCTTGGAGCTATTTACAGTACCTGATTTAACATTCTGCCTCCTGCATAAGCCTCCTCCAAACGCCCCCCTCAGCTGTGGCTGCTTTGGGGGCCTGGAATCTTGCGAGGGTCTATTTCCAGGGTTCCCACAAACAGTCTGCAGGAGGAGAAGGCATTGGGGGAGGGGGACACATACTTATCTGAGGGGCCTTTGTATGGAAGAGAGATTAAATTTGTACTATGAAGATCAATGGAAACCTTGAAGAGGCAGATTTCAGTTCAATATCATGAAGGACTTTCTAATAATTAAATCTGTCTGAGAAATGGAATGGGAACCCTTTAAACAGACCCCTTTCTCCCAGGAGTCCAGGCAGAGGTGAGGTCTCTCTCCAACCAGAGCTGCCCATGACACACACCTGAGATTTGTCGGTGTAATTAAGCAAGGCCTCCAGTTCTTGAGTCCAACCACCTGGGTTCAAATCCCAGCCCTAAAACTTACTAGCTCCATGATCTTGGGGAAGTTATTTAGCCTCTCTTAAAAACGCAGATAAAGACACAATAGACTTTCTTGGCAATTGTGAAAGTTGGTGTTTTTGTTTGCATGTTTGTTGTAATCTTTGTCAAAGGAATTTGAGGTTTGGTTTGGTCTGGTTTTTTAATTCTAACCAGAGGACATGTTCATTGACGCTAGAGTAAGAGGAAGAGGGAGAGAGAAACATTGAAATGAGAGAGAAACATCCATCAGTTGCCTCCCACAAGCACCCCGACCCTGGATCAAACCCCCACTTCCCACCCCTGCAACCTAAGTATGTGCCCTGACTAGGGGTCAAACCCAAGATATTTTGGTGAATGGGAAGATGATCCAACCAACCAAGCCACATGGCCATCACAAGAATCTGAGGTTTTTAAACAGTAAAATAACTTTTGCATGTGCTAAACTCTTACTGGTTTATAGGAGTCATAAAAGAGAGTCCGCCGTTTTTTCACTAGCTGCAACGTAAAACAATGTTTTGTAATTAATTTATTTTCACATGCATACCGTATATAACCACAAAGGTTAGCATTTAGGTTTTTGGAAATTGTGATGAGGAAAATTCTTTTAAACAAACAAATTGAACTGCGTAGGGTAAAGAAAGTTAAGAAACAACAATTCATTTATTCAACAAATATTTATTAAGTGCCCACCTAGTGCAAAGCCTGTTGGGAAATATAGATATGGCCTAGATGCAGATGCTGCCTGTTGGGGGCTTGCTGTGTACCAAATAACTGCTTCTGATCCTTCCACTTGCAAAAACAGACAGCGTTCTGCAGGCTCTATAAATGCATAATATTCTGTAGGGAATTTTGAGCTGGTTTGTATTCCAAATGAAATGGGCAGGGCAATAATATTAAACATGATGGAAAATTTACCCCTCCTATTTTGTCCGTTTTTCATTAGAAGTTCAGCTTCTCTAAAGATTGTGATCATGTTGACAAACTCTCTGTGCATATTGCCTGGGAATGAAAAATAACTTTTTTTCCTTTCACTTATACTTAGCACCATTCTTCGTTCTGAAAGCCTTATGCCTAAAAAGGACATGGGTAGAAATAAACATGGGATGCCCAAAATATCTTTTACTGTGGGTTACAGGCATCCAGATTTGGAAAAGAAAGCTTTCTCTTCAGTAGTTCCTGCAGTCTGTAGCAACTTGCAAATAACTATATCTTCAGCTTATTAATTCATTGGAAACACTTAGATGGAAACATGACTTTCCTCTAGGTCCTCCCATTTCTTTGAGAATTTTGATTCTCAGTTGAGCATAGTGGATGCTGGCAGCCTTCTGAGAAACCAGAAACTCTCATCCCCATCTACCTGGACTAAATTATCTCTTTAAACCATTAAAGAACCATAATAATTACCCTTTAGTGAGCATTTACAACATTCCAGGTACAAAGTTCATTGCACTATCTCACCTGATCTTCACAATCCTATGAGATGGGTGCTAGTATGATCACCCTTTTACATATGAGAAATCTGGGACCCAGACAAGGTAAGTAGCTTGTCCAAAGCCACATAACTTACAAGCTGCTGAAATAGGATTCGAATCCACAGAATCTATGTTCCCAACTATTATCTCCAGATAGGAGAGTCCCTACTATACCAAAAGTAAGAGCTTTCAAAATAGTTAATGGGAAAATGACTATCACTCTTCCTAGGAGAGTGAGAAATGGGAGATGATTACTAGGAGAGGCCCAGCAGCCCATGGATGCCCTGGTCTTGTGATGTCCTGTTGGACCACTGGTTACAGAGAAGGCAGATAGCAGTGTGTCCTCCTAGAGGCTTCCACAGAACACAGGAGCTCACCCTGTCTGCTCTCTGGGGCTTCCTCCAGGGCAGACACACTTAGGTGCCACACCCTTAGGAGCAGACTCAACTTCTTCCCTTTTCTTCTTTCCTTACCACAAGGTTTTTTTCTTCAAAGCCAGAGCTAGGTCTGAAGTTCTATTTTTTACTATCTGTGTGATTTTGGAACTCTCTCTATCTTGGTTTTCCCATCTATAAAATGGATCCCACAGACAGAAGCTATTTCAAAGTGCTTTTATGAGGATGAAGATTCAAAGAGTGTGGGTTAAGGTCATGCCTGGCCTTGGTAGGCACTCAATAAATGTTAGCTGTTAATACATGTAATGATATGACTAATATCAGACATTGGAATCCATCCACTGGCTTTCTCTTAACTGTTCAACCGCAATTTAAGTCAGGATATCATCAACCCTGAGTGCTAAGACATCAATATGGTCCTCAGAGCTAAGGCCTCAAAATAATGGGTCATCTCTGGGAGCTGTGGACCAGCTTATAAATTGTAGGCTAGGGGAAGAGGAGGAGTGAAGTTTCACAGGTAAACCAAAGCTCCTTTTGGTGGAGTGAGAAGTCTGTCGCCTCTTCTGTTTATCTCTTCTTTAAATGTTTCCTCTCCCCCACCTTCTGGGCTGTTTTCAAAACTCCTCCATTTTGGTAGCAACTCTTCACAAGTCTGCTGGAAGCCACAGGAGCAGGCCAACAGCACTGTCCCCAGCTCACACAGCCAGCAGGAGCAGCCCCATGTCCCTCCCCCAGCCTCTGGGGTCTGGCTGAGCCAGCAACCTCCCTTCCCTTCTCTTCCCTTCCTTCCCGAAAGCGCAGCTTGGGGCTGGTGGGGGGTGGGTGGCAGTTGAGGCTGTGGCCCATGAGCAGAGCAGGCGCACTCACCCCCATTCCGTGGATCTCCCAGACACAAGCCAACCAGAAGCCCCTCGCATAGCCAGTCCCTCTGATCTTTCACTCTGGAACTCACACAAGTCATTTCCAACGTGAGGTGAGCAGGAAGCAGAGATAAATAAATAAACAGATACATAAATAAAGTTGGACCATATATTTGCAAAGCTCTTGGACAAAGCCCAGGACCAGGAACCCAAAAATGTGGGTTTTAGTTCCAGTTTTTTCTGTGAACGGGATAATTCAATCTGCCATCTTGGGCTTTGGCTTTTTCATCTGTAAAATGAAGGTGAAGAATTACTGACCTCTGATGTCCTTTCTAAAAATAAATTCCCCAAATCATTCTCCAACCCAGCTCCTCCTCTTTATTTTTTAAAAGATTTTATTTATTTATTTTTGGAGAGAGGGGAAGGGACAGAGAAAGAGATGGAGAGAAACATCGATGTGTGAAAGAAACATTAACCGACTGGTCATGTCTTGCATGCCTCCAACCAGGGACCTGGCCCACAACCCAGGCATGTACCGTGACCAGGAATGGAACTGGTGACCTTTCAGTTTGCAGGCCGAATAAATCCTCTGAGCCACACCAGCCAGGGCAGCCCCTCCTCTTTAAATCACAGCATGGGCTGGCTCCTAGCTCATTGCCAAACTCCCACTATAATTTGGAGACGGATTCAAGATCTTCATAGAAAATCAAATCCATTTTGTTCAATGAGACTGTAAATTCCTTGATTGCAGGGACACATTATATTCCCAGCATCTCACACAGTGCCTGGCACATGGTAATCTCTAAATACATTTAAAAATAAATAAATAAAGCCCACATGGTTTTATCTCATCCTTTTCAAGTTAATATGTACCTTATTCATTCATTTGGGCATTCTTTCAATAGCGTATTGAGGGCCTGCTATTGGCTTAGCACTCCATCCCACAGTGCTGTAACTGCCTAGGATTCGAATACACTTTTGTGACTAGTTAAAAACGTGGTAACTGGTGACCGAGGAGGGGAATTAAAAATCAAGCACAGATTCCTCAACATATTAATGAGTTAGCTATGAAATAAATAGCTTCTTTGTCTCCATACCAGAGGCTTCTTTCTGATAGCCAGCATTCTAATAAAAGTTGCTTTTAACCAGCTTCAGACTTCCAAAGCCAAAATTAACATCATACAACGGAAGGCCCCAAATAAATTCAGAAGGTAAACCCGAGCCACAGAGGGACTTCGATTCACTAGTGAAAAGGAAATCTCCAGACCCTCCCAAGTCTGAACCCAGCTCCTTCCACCTTCTCTTAATCATCTCTTCAATTCACAGCCTCCCTTTAGGGACCCCACCAGGTCACTCTAGCCCAGCCTCAGCTCCTCCCTCAGGTGGGGCCATTCTCAAATTAAATCACAAAAGAGGGGCAGTCAGTCTGCAATGATCTGTGTTTATTTAGTAAATGGGTTGATTGCCCTCATTTGTGAAGATTAAGATTTAACTTCCCAAAACAAAGAGAATAGATTTCTTCTAGGGCAGCCCCAGATAATTAAGAGGAAAAAAAAATAAAATTCAAATACTGCTCCCCCTCACCACCACCCCCCAACACACCACCCCTCCCCATCCAGTTTTGGCCTTTCAGTGGCCCCTCCTGCAAGGTAGCCACAAGCCCTAGTTTCAGTGACCAAGGAGAGGCAGGATTTGGTAAACAAAGGCTTAGGAATTCTTTAGGTCCCTTTAAACTGACATCTGGCAAATTTGAGAGCCCAAAACAGTTTCTCTCTTCCCCCTCTTCTGGCTTTGAAACGCAAATGTTTTGAGGTTTGTGTTCTCTCCCATTCACAGAGTTTGTAATCCAAATGAAGTCAAACCACTTTGTCTACACCTTAATTGAAGGGCCTGGCTCTAGGGTTTAAAGTGCCATTTTACGATAATAAGGAGGTGGCAGGGAGAAGGAGAGGGAAAGGGGACTGAGTGGAAATGTGAAAGGGAAGAAAAGCGATGGACAAGTGGCACTTAAGCACACACTCAGGGTTGCACGCACAGCCTTCTGGGCACCTGTGGGGCACAGGTGGTGAACCTCAACTGAGTGGACAGCAGGAACTGGAAAGAGACTTGCTTGGCTTTGTGGGCAATTTCCACAGAACACAGGAAAAAGCCCTGACTGTGGAAAGGTCTAGCTCAGGTAAGGAACTCCCAAATACAGCCATAGGCTCTCAGAGCCAGGCCAGATCACTAAGTCCAGCTTTTTGGCTTTACAGATGAAGAAATGGGCTCAGAAAGGTTAACTGACTTGCCTGAGGCCAAGAGGTTAGTGGCTGGACTGAGACCCCAGAATTCTTTTCAATTCCCTGGCTGAAACTGAAGCCTTTCCCTTGTTTGAACCTCGGGAGAGAGAAATGTACCACATCCATCTCAAAATAAACTTTCATTTACTTGGGAAGACATTTTAATGACTTCATATGTTTTTCCAAATGAAACAACCAAATATTTTCACCTTGTCTCCTCATCAGCTACTTTGGATCTTGGCTGCACATTAATGCACATGGGGAGATTTTTAGGCAGATTCTCCAGGGGTGGGTACCAGGAAGTAGTTTTTTAAAGTAGATTTTTAAAAAATTAAATCCTTGTACCACCACCCACACCCCCTTTGAGAATCATCTTTTTAACTCATTTGAGTTACTCTTCCTACTGGTTCCTTCATGCCACTTAATTATTTCATGTGTCCCAAGTTTACATTCAACCTAAAAGCAACAGCAGGGCATCCTTGACATATTTAGCTGTGGTCTCATGCGATTCCCCGGCCTTTTGTTCCTAGCTAGCCTTTTGCCATCCAGTATTTCTGCAATTTATGGTTTCTTATTTTCACTGGACTTCATTTGACTGATGAACTGCACAATTTGCTTAAACAAATCAAACATCTACCTTGTGAAAGGCAAAGGAGGAAAACAAGGCACAGATCCTATTGTCAGGAAACTTTCAGATGAATAGACGGGGGCGGGGCGGGTGAGGTAAGCACAAAAATACAAGAGAATACAAGTAATATCGTAAGAGCTATAGAACCTTCAAAGAAAAATGATGAAGAAAACTGACATTTGATGAATGCCTACTATGTGCCAGGTTCCATACAATAAATTAGAATTAGGCTTGTCTGAGAGTCACAGAACACCCTAAAACAATGTTGGCTTAAACTAGACATAAATTTATTCTGATCTCCTATTTGAGAAATCCAGAGAGAATCCATCACAGGCTGGTACGGGGCACCACAGTGTTAGGGACCCTTCTATCCTTTTCTCCTTTCCCAAGATTATTCCATGGTCCACAGTAGTCTCTGGAGTTCCAGCCATCAGGAAGAGGGAAGACAGGATGGTACACCTACTGCCTTTATGTTGCTCACAACACCACTGCTGACATTCCACTGGCAAGACCTAGCTAGATGGACCTAAGGGAGGTTTTTATATGGAGCTGTTATTCCAAGTGATCATATGTCCTGCTAAAGACTGAGGACTCTATTACCATGGAAGAAGAGAACAGATATTGGGGAACAACTAGCAACCTCCACACCATGCTAAGGACTTTATATACTTTAGAGCTTTATTTTGCCTAACAACTCAAGAGAAAGAGGTCTCTGGGTCTTTACAGATAATTTCTATCTTGCAACACTTTTGCAATCACTCAGTTGAATCAATTAAATATCAATTGCAGTCCTAAGAGGTATCTTTTAAAATTCTTTCTATAAAATACTGAGCAAGAGGAAGGTGTCTGCAAGGCTGAGCCTTGCTGGCCAACCCTAAATGGATGCCTCTCCTTAGCTGGCACTAATCCTTGGAGTCAGCCTTCCACAACTATGGGCTCACCTACCAGGAGAAAGTCAGAAGACACCTGTGTTTTCACCCTTTCCCAGATACTGACACTGTGGTTAGTGAGGTTCTCTTTAGTTGCCAGGAATAGACAGGTGGTCAGGTGGCTTCATTAATGACCCTGGGAGGATTACAAAGGAAGGAGCTGAGAAACAGTTCTTGTGACCTAGTCTTCTTGTCTTCTCCTTTTGAAACAGGTGTTCATTCTTTCCTTCCTTTCTTTGTTCCTTCCTTCCTTCCTTTTTTCTTCTTCCTATAATGTTCCATTATGAGAGGACTTTGCTATCCTCTCTGTCCTGCTACTTCCCCTATTGCTACTAATTGTTTTCTCTATTCCCCTCACTGCTTCATGCCTTGCACTTCCTCCGTGCTTCTACTACGTCCTGGCTTCTGCTTCTTCCCTTCTCAAGGAATGTCTCTCAGCTTCTGTCAGTATATTTTACATTCAGACCTTCCAAATGAAAGGATCTGATTGGGTGGCCACTCAATATCTAGAGGGCACACCTGTTGAACACAGAGGTCTCATGCCAAACAAACTCAAGGCTGGGTCAGAGACTAGCCTATTCCTGGCTCAATCATCTGAGGTGAGGGGTCATATGAGACAAGGCACAAGGATGGCCATGTCAGTCTGAGGAACTGCTGTGAATGAACCATGCGAGTAATAGCTGTTGCATTGTAGATTAGCCACTGTGAACTCACCCATAGTGAGTGTCAGGTTCAATATCACATCATGCAACCAGATATTTATCCAATGTACCCCCCCACCTTATTCTCTTACACACACACACATGCACACACACGCACACTTCACATACCTCATTCTCCATCACGGTTCTCATTCCATCCTTCAGTTCAAAATGTAGTCAAGGACTTCACGAAAGACTAAAGACATTCTATAATGCACAATGCACTGCTTTGGAACACAAGTCTGGGTCTGCAGTTCTCAAACCTGAGAACATTTTAAACATTAAATCCCCAAGTCCACTGTCAGAGATTCTGACTCAACATGTCTAAAAAACAACAAGAACAAAGAATTTTAACTCCTCAGGTAATTCTCATGGCTATCCAGATTTGGGATCAACTGTTCCAGTTTCCACCTCAATCTTCTAGAAGGTTCTTTGGGGGGTTTCATTACTATTGTCTTGTTACTGAAGCTTCTTCTGCTGGCTCTCTGCTGACTGACGTGGCCTGCTGACATTTCCTGGTGGAAAGGAACTGCCACGTTTCTCAATGGTCCTGGTGGGCAAGAACAGTGCCCACATATCCTAATCTAGATCCCCACTGGTGCAGTTTCACCAATGGGAATTGAATTGTTTCCTGAAAAATTATAAAACATTTGTGAACATTACGAAGTCTGTTTGAAACCTGGATATATATAATATTCAGGGGGACATAACCAATCTGGAGCTTCTCTATCTATGGGAATGGCTTTTGATAAGACATAGAAAAGGACAAAAATTAGTGATGTTTACCATGAATGAATCAAGTAGCAGCACAGTGTAAAGTGAAAAATGTTATCTAGATCTGGGTTTCAATTCAATCTTTACTACTATGAAAAGGAATGTATGCCTGGAACTCTGAAGGATTGTTATAAAATTAGAGACATTGTACCTAAAGCAGCTGGCACCTTATAAGTGGCAGTCCTTCTAATAAAAATATGTAATAATTGCTCAAAGTAATCTGAGCATCAAAATTTTTGATGCTCAAAATAACCTCGAGAGAGTAAATTCTGTAAACCCAGTGGTGTGCTGGAGCCAACTCTTGTGAGAGCTGATCATGTACATCTTCCCACACTCCGAGTTCAGTTGTCCAGCAATCAGTGATAGTAGCAGTATTTACATCATAGAAATTGACAAATGTATATAGATCAGGGCTCTTTTCCTAAAAAGCTCATCATCAAACATTTACCTGCATACCACTGTAAAAAGTCACAACCTTGGCAGAAAGCCAGAGCCACAAAATATGCACCTAACTTGGTATTTCATTTGATCTCTATGATTTGCATCCATATAACCAAACGAGGATTGTGCCCTTACGATGTTTTTGCCCAGAGACCACAAAACATTTCGTAAGTATTATCTCATTAACTCCCCCAACACTCTGAGGGAACCATGGAGGTTAAGTGACTTGCCTGAGGCAGGACAGGAAATCAATGGTGAAAAGCAGAACTAAAGTGGTCTGTACTAACTACTTCTGCCACCCTTCCTACACATCAGTACTCTACAGACTGTTATTAAAGGCATGGGTAGCAATTACCAACAGTGCTTTTACCTCATAACCCAAATAGCCAAAGTCTCTTTCTTTAGGCTGTAGTTCCAATGTTCTTTCCTTTGCATATATATTTCACTCCCCAAAATGACCCACCGTCTGCTCTTGGAGGCTTTTCCCCAGGGTTACATGTTGTCTTCGATCAGTCAACTTCCTCCGCATGCTTTCTTCCTCTAGTCCAAAGGCCTGTGTTGGAAAACACAGTTGGCCAGAGTTAGGGTTCTGTTCTGACTCCAACAGAGGTAGGTGGCATTGTAACCAATCAACATGTGTTTTTATTTGTGACCCTTTCTCTGGACTCCCAAAAGGCAGAGACTCAAGAGTTGTTTCTCTTTCTGGCTTCATCTCCATAATATTTTGGGAGTGACTGAATAACCCTTATGGTAAACAGTCTCTAAATTGACTCCAGTGATCCTCACCCTCCAATGGGTTTTCATGTGCAAGTGTAGCCCCTGTTGCCCCTTGAGTGTGGGTGGACCTCGTGTCTTGCTTCTAATGAGTAGAATATGGCAAAAGTGACAGGATTTCACTTCCAAGGTTAGGTTACAGAAAGACTACGACTTCCATCTTTATTGCTATCTTTTGTACACATTCTCTTTCTCTCTCCACTTGCTATAGGGGAACAAGGTGCCATGCCTGAAGTGGTCTTATGAGACACCCACATTGCAAGGGACTGATGTCTTTGGCCAACAGCTAGTAAGGCCTGCCAACAGCCACATGATGAATTGGAAATGGACACTCTGAGGCCTGCCAATAGCCTCGAGTGAGTTTGGAAGCAAATCCTCCTCCAATTGAACCTTGATGTAGCTAAAGTTTCAACCAACACCTTGCTTTCAGTATCATGAGAGACCCCAAGCCAGAGGACCCACTAAGCACACCCAGATTTCTGATACACAGAAGCTGTGAAATATTAATGTCTGTTGTTTTAAGCTGCTAAGTTTGGAGGTAATTGTTTTTATACAATAATAGATAACTAATACAACCTTCAAGCAACAAAGGAAATAGTCAAACATTTTCATGATATTAATCACCTCCACTGGGCGGGGCCTAGCATATGTAACAGGACTTTAGCACAGCCTCCTCTTATTCAATCTAGACATCTCTATGTTCATAACACTTGCAAGTCTGCATTAAGGACAAGACTGTTCCAATTTGGGGAAGAATCCAACACTTCAAACTAACCTGAAAGAAGTCAATGGCAACCTGGTGACTGGAAATTCCAAGTCCTCTATGTAATGAAGTCAGAAGTTGTCTGGTAAAAGAGAGGACAGAAAGGGAAGTAGATGCTATGCTACAAGCTGCCCTTTCTGGTTTTGCATGCGTAATTCTTGCAGCTGGCATTTCACTGCAACCACAGGATTGTGGCACCTCAAAGGTGGCCATTTTCAAATATGGCCTGACATCAGAATGTAATTCAACTAGATGAAGCTGGAACTTGGCCAAAATAAGTAGCATTTAAATAATTGGGGCCAATTAATAGCATCACTTTTCTGTGGGACCACATGACTATGATGTGAAGAAATAAAAGCCTTTGTTGTTTTAAAGGGCAGGGGCAACTAGAAGTTTTGCAGCAGACACTTAAAAATTTTTCCACCCTTAGTTCACCAAAGAAGATATTAATCAGTTAGTGGCTTTAGGAGTTGGGTGTGGAAGGTGTTGTTTGGAAAAGAAAATTAAACTGATCCTAGACAGAATGTGGACCAATGTTACATTTTTCACAGAACCTAAAACAGACTATTCAGCCCTACATTGTAAACTTATTTTCCTGATCTAACTTATCTCTTTGAAATCACAGCATTCCGTATCAGGCAAGGTATGGAAAGCTACCCCACCTTCTCAAACAGCAAATTCTGATTTTCCAGAATAACTGTGGAGTGGATTTTTTAAATAATCTTAAAAAAACACTTTCCAATAAATTGGGGTTTGCTCCTCTGATTTTTATACTTGTCAGCCTGAGACAGGGCAAGAGGACTCTCATCTGTGCTATTTTCCACCTGGGATGGATTTTCTGCATCTTATGTGTAGATTGTTTTAAAAATATTTCATTCATCTTTTGTAGTTCTAAGGGCTTTCTGTTTTTCTTTCTAAATAATTACCCTATTACCTAACATCAGGGAGCTGTCTGCATCTATGAATTGAAACTCATCAACTAAACTGATTTCAGTTGTATTTCAGATGCTGTATTTTATTCTGGCTGTTTTCATTTTATTTGATGACAGTGCTTGCAATTTCTCCCTCAATAAGCAAAGATGACTTAGATCTGGGGCCTGATAAATAAGCATGCAAATTTGATTTAGAAAAGGAGGATAACCTAAAGTTCCCGGAGAGAAAAAAGGATTTTCAACTCCCCACCATACACACTTTAAATGACAAAGCAAAGCAGCAGCATTGTCCTCAAACAACATCTTTCAAAGCAACATCAATGCTCCGCGATGTTAGGTAATATGAATAAAAATTCAGAAAGAAAAAGAGGAGCCCTTAAAAAAATACAAGGAAGGAAACACTTTTAAAGCAAATATCATTAATCCTTCATATTACCTTGAGGCAGAAACCGGCAAAGAAATTTAAAATACTGCTGCGGGTGTGAGAGGGAAACGATGCTTCGAAAGAACGTGATGAGGACTCCCGTGGAGGACCCGATGGAGAACGTGAGCGTCTGACGCCCTGCATCGGCCCAAATGATTCAGCCCTCCAGACCCATTAACAGAAGTGGGAAACGAGCAAAAACTGTGAAGTGAAAAGAAAGATGCCTCGTAACTTTCAGTAATAGAAAATAAAAGAAAAACGGAGGAAGCCAAAATCTCCAGTGGAAGGGAAGAAACCCAATGAATTGTCTCAGATTTCAGGATCAGTGTTTTTTTCTTGCTGGAGAAGAGGCTCCCCGAGGGCAGTAGCAGAGACAGCAACTTCTGCAAACAGGAAACCTGATCAGAAATCACTCGGGGCTCCAGCGCTTGGGACTGAGACTGGCAGAAGGAAGGGCTCGGCCAAGAGTAACGTTTCTTAAAGCACAGAATTTCTCTGTGACTGTGTGTGCACGTGCATGTGTGGCAGAGAGAGAGGCGGAATTTTTCCTTTCTCAACACGTCTCTTTCCTGCATGGCAATTTCTGATATTCCTTGCTGTCCTGCGAGAGGAGAGACGCACCCCCACCCCCGCCCGCGGTCACTTCTGACCTCCCGGAGAGTGATCGGAGAGCGAGCGTGAGCGCCCAGTGCTTTCGAGCAGGGCGAATATTTGACGGAACAAAAGACCGCTTGCCAATCAGAAAACGCTACCCGAGAACAAGGATACCCTCTCTTTGTGCTTTGAAAACTCTTTAATTAGCAAATGTCCTAGTTTCTAATACATATTAAAACATTTCTACACACATTTCCAAATAGAGGATCAAATTATTGCTTCTGCAACAAAGATGGGGTCCTAAATGACCTCAAGCCCGAAAAACTAGGGAAAACAGGGCAATTCAAGACATGCTTTAAACCGTACAGTGTTCCTCTGCACTGTCTCAGGTTACTTTTATAACCATTCCCTGCACCACCACCACCACCACCACCACCACCACCACCACCCCAGCCACGACACTTAGTTTTCTCATAACCTCACTAAAGCTACATCAGATCCCTATACTCTGGGCCGTGCGCCTGGTTGGGGCATCTTGGGGCTGGCGTGGGGGGGGGGGGTGTCCCCGCTCCCGGCGCACCCGTAAGAAGAATCTGCCTTTCCTCCCGCCTAAGTGGGCCCCCTCCATCCGACTCTGATTTCTCCTCGGACGTGGCCCCTCCTCCTTTTTAGAACCAGGAGTGGGCGTGAGAGGAGATTGTGACCTCACGTCGTCTGGGTTTGGGGAGAGAAAAGCTATCGGAGAGATGCACCCCTTTTGCCCCATACCAAAGCCTATATTTAGGACCCGGCTTCCTAAAAGTCCCGGCGAAACCCAGCATTTTCAGACCAAGTAGGGCTAACGTGACTCCGGGTCACGTCTGTGTCTGCTCAGGCTCTGCATTATCCTCAGCTTGGTTCTCCCTGCAAAAGTCTATCCCAATGCGCCATTCAGGAATGTGTATTATGGTGAGCTCGGAAAAGGAACAAATCTTTCAAGCAAACCCTCTTTCTGGTGCGTATACCTCCCCCCACCCCCGAACGAATTCAGGGTAAAAGTTTTTCTTAACTTTTCTCTCCCAGCCCCCTGCCCCTCCCCTCAGGAATCCGCCCAGAGCGCTGCAGACACCGCCTCTCAGGTTCCCTCGCCTGCCCCTTCCGACTTCCACCCAATCCGGAGGCGGCCACAAAGAAAACAAACGCCGCTATTGGGCATCCCGGAAACTCGAGGACCCGCCCCTGGAGTGGTTTGTGAATGGGGGGAGGGGAGGGGGTGGGGCAGCCCGGAACCCCGCGATCCCGACGCTTCTTCTGGCGAGTTGCGCGGCTCGGAGGCGTTACTCTGCACTCTCTCCAGGCCAGCGGCGGCGGCGGCGGCGGCGGCGGCGGCGGCGGTGGGCCCCGGGACTCACGGGCCAGGGCTGCGCGGGGCTGAAAAGGCCAGGCCCAGGCCGAGGGCACTCAGACCTCGCAGCTTCGGACGCGGCGCAACTGGATTTCGAAAAAAGAACTCGCTGAGCTCTTGGTTCCAAGGCTCCGACCGGACTTAGACCGAGAATCAGCCGTTTGGCTGAAACTTGGAGCTGAGCTTTTGGAGCTGAAGAAGGAGCGGGGAGTGTTGAAGAAGGCAAAGAAGGAGGCGGCGGCAAGCGAAGGGGAGGCGGAGCAGCACCGCCGAGGCGGCGGCCTCAGTTAGCAGTCGGCGACGCCGGGCTCTCCCCTGCGGGGGGCTGGACTTGGTGTGGGGGGCGCGCGCGTTGCTGTGCGCTGTGGGTCGGAAGACTTGGGCAAACTTTCAAAGGTAGTAACTGGAGACGCTTGTTGCTCCTCGCCGCAGAAGAAGCCGCACCGTTACGTCGCGGCAGGAGGAGAAGGCGGCGCCCCTGGCCCAAGCCAACGAGTTTGGGCCCCCGGCGGCTGCGGCGCCCCCGCGGCGCAGGCACCTCAGCTGCAGCGCCCTCGGCTCTGCGCCGCCCACGGCCCGGCCCCGGCGCCGGGAGGACTCTCATGAGCCCGGCGCGGTGGCGCCTCCCTGGATCCAAGCCTCTCTTGGCTGCCTTGTCGCGCTTCTCCAGCTGAGAGCGCCGCTGCACGCACGCCCGGTGATGCGGGGCCCCGGCGCGGCCATGCCGCGCTCTCTCGTGGGCCTATGCACCTTGGTGCTTGCGCTGCTGGGCGCGCTCGTGCCCTCGGGCGCCGGGGCGCAGCCATACCACGGCGAAAAGGGCATCTCGGTGCCGGACCACGGTTTCTGCCAGCTCATCTCCATCCCGCTGTGCACGGACATCGCCTACAACCAGACCATCCTGCCCAACCTGCTGGGCCACACCAACCAAGAGGACGCGGGCCTCGAAGTGCACCAGTTCTACCCGCTGGTGAAGGTGCAGTGTTCTCCCGAGCTACGCTTCTTCCTGTGCTCCATGTACGCACCCGTGTGCACCGTGCTGGATAAGGCCATCCCGCCGTGCCGCTCTCTGTGTGAGCGAGCCCGCCAGGGCTGCGAAGCGCTCATGAACAAGTTTGGCTTCCAGTGGCCAGAGAGGCTGCGCTGCGAGAACTTCCCGGTGCACGGTGCCGGCGAGATCTGCGTTGGCCAGAACACGTCCGACGGCTCCGGGGGCGCGGGTGGCGGCCCTACCGCCTACCCCACCGCGCCCTACATGCCGGACCTGCCCTTCACTGCGGTGCCCCCGGGGGCCGCTGATGGCAGGGGCCGTCCCACCTTTCCCTTTTCATGCCCCCGCCAACTCAAGGTCCCCCCCTACCTGGGCTACCGATTCCTGGGCGAGCGCGACTGCGGGGCCCCATGCGAGCCTGGCCGCGCCAACGGCCTCATGTACTTTAAAGAAGAAGAGAGGCGCTTCGCCCGCCTCTGGGTGGGCGTGTGGTCTGTGCTCTGCTGTGCCTCCACGCTCTTCACTGTTCTCACCTATCTGGTGGACATGCGGCGCTTCAGCTACCCCGAGCGGCCCATCATCTTCCTGTCGGGCTGCTATTTCATGGTAGCGGTGGCGCACGTGGCCGGCTTCCTCCTGGAGGACCGTGCGGTGTGTGTGGAGCGCTTCTCAGATGACGGCTACCGCACGGTGGCGCAGGGCACCAAGAAGGAGGGCTGCACCATCCTCTTCATGGTCCTCTACTTTTTCGGCATGGCCAGTTCTATCTGGTGGGTCATCCTGTCGCTCACTTGGTTCCTGGCAGCCGGCATGAAGTGGGGGCACGAGGCCATCGAGGCCAACTCGCAGTACTTCCACCTGGCGGCGTGGGCGGTGCCTGCAGTCAAGACCATCACCATCCTGGCCATGGGCCAGGTGGATGGGGACCTGCTCAGCGGGGTATGCTACGTGGGCCTGTCCAGCGTGGACGCGCTGAGGGGCTTCGTGCTGGCTCCCCTGTTCGTCTACCTCTTCATCGGCACATCCTTCCTGCTGGCTGGCTTCGTGTCGCTCTTCCGCATCCGCACCATCATGAAGCACGACGGCACCAAGACCGAGAAACTGGAGAAGCTCATGGTACGCATCGGCGTCTTCAGCGTGCTCTATACCGTGCCGGCTACCATCGTCCTGGCCTGTTATTTCTACGAGCAGGCCTTCCGCGAACATTGGGAGCGCACCTGGCTCCTACAGACGTGCAAGAGCTACGCGGTGCCCTGCCCGCCCGGCCATTTCCCGCCCATGAGCCCCGACTTCACCGTCTTCATGATCAAATACCTGATGACCATGATCGTGGGCATCACAACTGGCTTCTGGATCTGGTCCGGCAAGACCCTGCAGTCTTGGCGCCGCTTCTACCACAGACTCAGCCACAGCAGCAAGGGGGAGACTGCGGTATGAGCCCCGGCCCTTCCCCCACCCTCCCTTCCTCCACTCTCTCACGGAGGGAAAGGCGCGGTAGGGAAAGAACTTCGGGGTGGAGGGCTTGTGTCTGTAACCCCCTCCCCCTCCAATGAGAGGTGACTTCGAAGTGAGAAGACTTAATGTAGACGTGGGACGAGGGGTGGGTTGGGATAGGAGGCCTGAGTGGAAAGATGGTTCGGGTGAAAAGACTTCTGGCAAAGACTTGCAGGATAATGATAATGAAACTAATAATGATGGCGTTTATCACGTACGGTACGGACCGAATTGACCTCTGGAGAAGAGAAGATTGCTCTGAGTTCTTCCCAGATCCGGCTGAACTGGGACTGTGAGCGATTCCCCTGCTGCAAGACAAGTGGCCTGTCCTCAATCCTGTGAGGCCCGGGTGAAAGGTACAGCTCTGTCTGCAGCGGCTGCTTTGTTGGAAAAAGGGAGGACTCCCTGCGGTGCCCTTGTCAAGCGGTGGTCAAACCATAATCTCTTTTCACTGGGGCCAAACTGGAGCCCAGATGGGTTAATTTCCAGGGTCAGACAGTACAGTCTCTCCCCCCCGCCGCCCCCTCCCGCCTGGTTTGCCCCTCCCCACCACTCCTTTCAAGTCGTGTAAAATAAGCATTTGGGAGTCTTGGGAGGCCTGCCTCCTAGAATCCTAATGTGAGGATGCAAAGGAAATGAAGATAGCTTTTCGAGATGATGCAAAGGAGATGAGTAGTAGGTATTTCTGCTATTTTTAAAATGTTCTGTGGAAGGCAGGAGAAAGGAACAAGGGTGTTTTATTTGGTTTAATACTCTGGAAAGAAGTGATGACTTGTTGCTTTTCAAAACAGGAATGCATTTTTCCCCTTGTCTTTGTTGTGAGAGACAAAAGAGGAAACAAAAGTGCCTCTCTGTGGAAAGGCATAACTGTGGAGAGCAACTTTTACAGGCAAAGCCGAGCAAATCTGAGGTCTCTCTGGGTGCTAATTCGGTTGAGATAAACATTCCTTTTTAAGGAAAAGTGAAAGGGCCTGTGCGTCCATACCCCCATTGGGTCAGAGGTTCTGACTTGGCTAAAGGAAATGCAGAGGGTTTTGTTGTTTGTTTTACATACATTTAATTCAGAACACATGGTCCAATGGGCTCTGTCAAATGTTTATCTCTCCATTTTTTTCCTTCCTATAAACCTGCATTTAGGTTCTTTCTTTTTTTTTTTCCAATTTGAATCCTTCCAGTTAAAACGAAGAGCATAATGTCTCTGTCTCCACAATACAGGAAAGTTACATTTAAAAAGTAAAAACAATTTTTTGTCCTGTTTTTGTAGTCCCACAAATCCACTTATAAAACATCACGTGTGTGCTGACCCTGTCTTTGTGTGGCTGGGTGGAGAGGTGACCTCCAGAAATGATAGTGAATGAAGAGGACAGTTCAAATCGTGGGCCCCTGTTTTAAGGAAAATCATTAAAAGAAGGTAAACTTCAAAGTCATTTTGGAGTTCTTTGAAATGTGCTGGATGATTTAAATTTATTAATCTTAAATCATGTACTTTTTTTCTATAACAGAACTCTGATTCTTTTGCATAATGGTCTAAAGCTGAGCAAAGAATCACGGGAGCGAACCTTACTCCACCTCTGACACCACCCTGCAATCTTGCAACACTGTCCTATTTCTCAAAACAGTTTTTAAATGCCGTTTTTAAATCATAGAGGGAACTGTCAGGAATACAAGTTACTTCATATAATCTAATGTTCAGTTGAGTGGAGCTGCTTTTTATATTCAAGTTAACATTGACCTTGTGTTTCTTAATCCTCCCAAACTGTCTTATTTGTCAGATTTTTAAAACTCCCACCATGCAGTTTTTCAGGATATTCTTTGTTGTATCTTTTGCGTGTGAAATTTGTAAAATAGAGACAAGTGCAGTATGTATATTTTGTAAATCTCCCATTTTTTGTAAGAAAATATATATTGTATTTATACATTTTTACTTTGGATTTTTGTTTTGTTTTGCCTTTAAAAGTCTACAAGGAAGCCCCACTTTATCACATGTACAGATCACAAATAAATTTTTTTAAAATACAGAGTGAACATTTATTTAGTTTACAGTGCCTATATATTATTAAGCCAAAGAACTAAACTTTATGTTATAGAAACAAGGTGTGGAGGGATACCATTGGATGGGTCTCTGGAAGAGGAAGAGGTGATATACTAGTGAGGTCTTTTTTTCCTTGCCTTTTAAAATATGGTGTAATGAATGCTTTAATTGTCCCTTAATTTTTTTTCTGTTGTTACTGCTTCCTGCCACCTTCCATACCACCCACCACACACTCCCCTAAGCCTTTTCACATCCTGCTTTGGATGACTTACTGAAGGCACAGAATAAGCATCCCCTTTAAAGATGTGCTAACCGATCCATGTTTTTACTGCCCTTCAGAGGTGAAGTACATATCTGAAAGAGGACTAGAAGATTTTTTTGGTCTGCTTTTCTTGGGAAGAATTCAGTGAGTTGTTTTGTTTTGTTTTTTAACTGATTTGTGTTTTTGTATCCTGATGAACCTTATGTACATTGTTAATACTTAAGTCCTTTGGCTTCAGGTTGGCCGGGAAAGCCAGTAGATGATTCCAGATATCAGGAACCTTGCATATGGAGCATTCCTCAGCTATAAGCTTCACTCTACCTTCTAGGTCACTGGAACCCAGAGGTCAAGTGATTCTCCGAGGTGACAGTGAAGGTGCCAGTGACTCAGCAGCTCTGGCAGAAATAGACTCTATGCCTAACCCCAGGATGGCCTCAGAAGTCACTGAAGCTATTCTTTCCTCTGGTCAGAGAGGCTAACTTCGGAATCAGATTAGACTAAGAAGCCTCCACTATCCAGGCACTTTGATAATAAACAGTCTCTCAGGGAAATGATAAAAGCATTCTGAATACTTTCAATTCCAAGCCTCACTAGCTTCCTTTTTTTTCCCCCTGCCTCTCTTCTTTAATTCAGGTGCCTGTTTCCTGGCTTTTCGTAATGTAGTCGCCTCATTCTTGGGCAGCTATGGAGACCCAGCAGCAGACTGGATGCTGCTGTTTTCCTTCCCTTCTTCGGCTCTAAGTTTCTGTACTTCTAAAGCTCAACAGAAACAGTTCTGTTTTTGTTTTAATTAACAGGCTCACACACAGGGCTGGTGTGTTTTAGAAACACACAGAATGAAAATCAGCGACAGCCGGCCCTCCCCAGGAGGAGGAAGTCACGCTGCCGCACTCTGGGCAGAGCAGGTTTAAGGTCCTCCAGGGCTTTGGTCACAATGGGTGTGAGGTCATCTCAACCTGTGAAGATCTGGGCATCAAGGAAGGGGAAAAATACCAACTTCAAGTCTCTTAAGGTTTATCCAGGTTTTGCTCATAAAATGACACCTTTTAGGTTAAAGCATGCCTTTTTTTAACACCACACTAATACTGCCTGTTAAGAATGTTTGCTTTTAGAGTAGGTGGAAAGCTCCCAACAGGGTTTTTTGCTCACAAATTAACTGCTAACGGCACTTAGACCCTTCTGTGGGGAGAGCTGCGTGACTACTCCTATAAATGTGTCCCTTTCCTCTTTTCAGCGCTGCCTGGTCCTCTGAGGCTCTCAAAGATTGAAGAGCATTGCTCTTTAGTGAGGGAACAAAGACTGTGTATGAATAAATTACTACCTGCTTTTTTGTAAGCAAAGACAAAAAGTGCTCAGTTTAATTCATTTCACATTGTGGTGTGTCCTTATGTAGTAGATTTTTACCTAAGAATTTTAGAAGCTCAGGGATTTTTTAAGGGGGCACCTCTAAGGCAGAAAATAAGTGAGGGGGAGTGTTTGTGCAAGGGCACGTGTAAAGGTTAAGAAAAACATTGGCAGGAGTTTGGTGTTAATCCCTAGATAAGGAGCAGAAACACTTGTGAAAATTTTCTGCAGTTTATAAAACAAAATTGGTCTACACAATAACTGCACGCAACACCTAATCTTTTAAAGTAGGTATGTGAGAAATCTTGGCAGGAAATAAATGTCTTGTTTCTTACCATTAAAGAAAAAGTAGAATTTTTTTTAATGTGCTTGATAGAAAATAGTGATATTAAGAAATTTTCTGGGTAGGACCATAAAAGTGTAGCAGCTGTAGGTTTGAACTTGTAATTATACTGGGAAATTCTCTTCCAACTCTCCCATCTTTAATTTCACTGAAAAGGCAGGCAGCTATTTATAGGTGGTATATTTTTATATATGCATATGTGGATGGTGAATAACAGTCCACAGGCTCCAGGAAATCCTAGAAGAGACCAAAAGCAGTCCACAGTGGACTTAAACAATTCATAGATCTGTTCCGTTTTTCTCTTATTTCACCCTCAGTGGCACTGAACTGCTTTCATAAAACTTGTTTCTCCAGCTCTTTTCAATTTGTGGCCCTTCTTACATCTGAATCTGTATTCCTCACATTTCACACAAAAGCGAACTAGTTAAAGGGGTACCATTACAATGTCAGGTCTTGGGCAAACACACATTGTGACTCTTACTCTCTTTGGTTAAAAAAGTTCAGTCACTTGGAATTTTCTCAGTTAGTGCCACAGTCTTAGGAAAAAGGAAGTTTGACCAAGGCAATAGTTTATTGTAAGTGACCCAGTTCAAGAAGTAATGACCAAGCAGCCACTACATAGAAGGTGCTGGGACAGGGACTGGTGGGATTACAAATAAAAGGAAAAGACACAGTCCACCTGAAACACTTACTTCACAGTTCAGGGTGAAGAGGGCACTCCCCAGAAGGAGTAAGCAACTAATTATACTTCTAGACGGAGCTTGGCAAGTGCCATTATAGAGCCCAAATTCTGTTCAGAAGAATATTACTTGACATTTGGTGGCATTTACTGTTTTTAAAAGCCACTTTCACATTCATTATTTGACTTTATCCTCACAATTATTATAACAACCCCATAATGTGGAATAATTCCCATTTTAAAGATGAACGTTGTTATCCCTAACCCTCTTTCAGAAATCTTCAAACTAGCAATAAAATTGAAGCTATTGTGAGGGATTCAAAAGTAGTTAGCTGGGGCCCACTCCACTTTACAAGGAACTTTAGGGAACTCAAGGCCACCTTTTTGCTATTTAGCTTCCTTTAATACTTCACACCTGCACATCTCTCTATGCAGCCTGGCCCTGGCACCAGATTCAGTTTATAGTTTAAGAAGTGGTTTTTCAGAGATGGACATATTAGAAGCAAAAAGTGGCATTTGGGAGGCAGACAAAGTATGCGGGGAGAGGGGGCAGTGAGGCAGTAAGTCCCATACAGTCATGAATGAAAATAAACTCAAATGATCTGGGTCAGACAACAACCTAATACTATTTGCCCTTAGAAAACGTGATCCCCAAACTTCAGCTTGGCCTTGCAGATTCCAGAGGACAATTCAAGGGGGAAATATCTTAGGGAAGGTACAGCAGGACAGGGAGTCGCAAATCTACTACCAACAATGAGAGATTGTGTGGCATAACGTAGCACCAATTATACTTTTGGATTTCTTAAGGAAAACAAATAGCATGTGGCATTTAGTTCCCCTTTCCAGGTCTGGGGTGGCCGCAGGGAGACATGGATGGCAGCTGCCCCCTGAGTTGCAGCAGACAAAAAGAACAAGTCCTTGAACTGAAATCATAAATTATCTTCAGTGCCAACAAATTGTTTCTTGAGGACCTGGGATGAGCCAGGCTGCTGTGCTAGGCTCTGGATATAGCACACTGGCTTCTGGAATGTGTTTTTCTGAACCTTCTTAGCCAGAGCTAAGCACTCACTCCTCACTTGCTCATTTCCCACACCAGTCTTTCAAATGCAGAATGGGCCCAAGACACCTTCCTTTGCGTTTGCAAACTACACAGGCATACTAGTCTTACCGTGTTTCACTTTATCGTGCTTTGCAGATATTGCGTTTACACAAATTGAAGGTAACACCCTCCACCAGCAAAAATATTATGACTTGCTGCATGCTCAGATGATGGTTAGCATTTTTTAGAAATATCTTTAAATTAAGGTTTGTACATTTTTTAGACACAGTGCTATTACACACTTAAATAGACTATAGTGTAAATATAACTCTTATATGTACTGGGAAAACAAAAAAAATCATGTGGCTCACATTATTGGGATACTTGCTTTATTGCAATGGTCTGGAACAGAACCCACACTATCTCTGAGGTATGCCTGCATCTTTCTCCCCATGATCCTCAAGTACCGACAACAAACGAGTAGCTATGTCATAACCACATTCTGAAGACGGGAAATCTTGAGGCTAAATGCAGCTTGTTCAGTGTCACGAGCAATCACAGTCCAGCCCACAATAAAGGATCGAGGCAGTCTCCCAAAGACTGACTCTGGCTCTCTTTTCCTCAGAATAGTGTGCTTAGAAGACGTGGTGTGTCTAGGAGAGGGACGTAAGAGGACCTCGGAGTGATGGGTGTTTGAACTTTGTGAAAGGAGCATGATTGCACAAATATGCTGCCAAGGGCACCGAAGATTGGCTCTTTGTGTGTTGGTGATAATGATCATTATCTTTATAACTGCTCCAATTTCTTGAACACTGACTGACTCTATGCTGAGCCCTGGGTACAATATGACCTATTGGTTAAGATAATCTATGCAAAGCCCTAACCAGGGTACTTGGCATATAAGAAGTGATCAACAAACATCAGCATTATTAACATAAATTGTCTCACTTATTCTTCACAAAAACCTGAGGTAGGTATCACTGTTCCCTATTTCACGTGTAAGGAAACTCAAGCTCTGAAAGGCGAGCTGAGAGCAGCAAAAATGACTATAGCCTGTTCCTCTGATCACTCAGCTACAAATATTTACTGAGGTCTTAATGTCTTCCATTCCGTTTTTATTATTACTTTTAATTTAGTCCAGGATTGAAGTGACAATAAGTAAGGAGAAGAATTTACATCAGAACAGAGTGGAATTGAGGAGGCAAGCATTCTCAGTGCTGGTCCCTGGGAAGAATTTTTATTTTTCCGGTGAGAAGCAGAAAGCTCATTAATGCTGTTTGAATTCTGGAAGACTGGATGCTGCCTGTTCTTGTGTGAGTTTCTACACTGGGGTCTGAGGGCCTGGCAGCAAGAATGAGGCTGTGGAAATGCTTCCCAGACTCCACCTAGAGCCCTTTGGAGGGCTGGTTTCAGAGTCCCTCCAGAGCCTTCTTCCATTGTGGCAGCTTCCTTCCTGGCCCATTCCAGCCTGAGGGTTGGGACAGGGGCTAAGTGAGAAAGCTCATACTCTTTGCTGACCAAGAGTCAGCGAGCAAAAGCATGATGAAAACAAACCCTAGTACCATGGAAATCCTCTTCCTAAAGGTCTATTGGAAGAATCATAAGAACTTTCAGAGTATTATTATCATATATATCATGCCAGTATTATCACAATGAAATGGTATCATAGCTGCCCTTTAATAAGTGCTTACTATGTACATGTTCTGTGTTAAGCACTTACACTTATTCATTTAATCCATTAAACAGCATGATGAGGTAGAAATTATTCTCATTTTATAGGCTGTCAGTATAGAATTCTTTTTTAAAAAGTTTAATCTTTATTGTACTTTTTTCCCATTACCGTTTAGTCCAATGGATTTGGGAATCATCCTGAGTGTAATTTGGACATGAGCTCAATACAGAGCTTGTGCAAGCATCCCCTCCTAAGTACCATTTTTACTATTCCCAGTTTCCAGAAGGAGCAACTGAAGAACCAGAGAATTTACGTGGACCTAAAGGATGTAGGATGGGAACTGTTTTAGGAGTACTTCCTCTCAGAGTGCCCTTTAACAAACTGGAAGCAACTGAGAAAAGAGTGAAAACAATTCCAGAAAAGTAGTTAAATTTTTTCCCCTTCCATCCCTGGCTCCAGAAAGTGTGGATTCTGATGGCCACAGGCTTTTTCTTGTTGTTTGTTAATTTAAAAAAAACATAAACTAATTTCCTGAGCTGCAACAACTGCAGCAACAACAAATTCAATGCATTGGCAGAGAAAGAAGTGGGGCATGGCCTCTGTCCTGATGCTGAATGTCAGGGTGAAACAGCCTCTTACACCCTGAGCCCACTGCACCTCCTCCCCGTTATGACGTTTGTTGGCAGGATAACTGGATTTCCAACAGGGGAAAGGGTCCAGTCACAGGGGACTTCATAGCAGAAAGTGTTAAATAAGAAACAAAAGTTTTTTCACCCAGTACAACTATCTGATAATCTGCTAATTAAACCTGTTAGATATGATGGGGGTGGAGAGTCCAATTCTTAGTTTATGGGCCTAGGTGAGCTTTAAGTTGCTTAGAAATGATAGATTCTCATGGAAAATCAAGTCATGCATAAAAGAAATAAAAGATGGTAGTTGCTGGAGTATGAGTGTATGTAGCAGACTATTTTAAATAAAAGGGGTCTTGTACGAGATAGTTCAAACTGGAACTACCTAAAGAGAGGCTGACTTAAGGAGAGAAAACCTAAATGTTAAGGTAAGATCATTGTTATTTAATCTACTATTGAAACACTTACTTCCCCCTCTCTGTCCCTTTGTCTCTCTGCCTCTCCTTTTGTTTCTCTCTCTGTCCTTCAAGAGCAACACTGAAACACCATAGTTAGAGCTGTATTTCTCATGGTTAACTTCTGGGTCTCAGTGCATGAGGGTGGACATGGATGTCAAATGGATGCCTTTTGACACACTTGCACAAAGACACATACCAGCCTAAAAAGGGAACATTTAATTTTTAGTAGAAAACAGTCCATTTTAAGGATGATTTGTTGCCATTTTCATCACCATTTGCACTAAGCATTGAATTAAGTTCATGAATAGTATACTTTTTCAAAGAAAAAGTCAGTGCCATATTAATTTGCCATCAGTACCTCTAGCTTCCAGGATAGCATGCATTTGCCTGTGCTTCTTGCGAACTCTTCAAAAGCCAAATGGCTTGATAAAGTCAGAAGAGCCCCAGAAAATGAGAACAAATGTTCCAAACCAACCTCTCAAGTCACAGAGAAGTTTTATTTTGCTGTTAGCACAAGTAGCTGAAAAAAAAAAGAAGGTTAAAAATTAAACTTTCAAGTTCTTCACTCAGGGTCCACTGCAGGGGAGCTCCCCCTACAAAAGTGGATTCAGATTCCATTTAAGGTGGGAATCTATTTCACTATAAAAGCTAAATGAAACAGCAAGGAAATTCAGTTAGTTCATCTCTGATGAGAGGAAGGCAATGTACAATTCCTCCATTCACCTAGTGGTTTTGGGTCTACGAGTTGTACCAAATGTTTACTTCAGATAACTTAAGTCCCCATTCAGAGCACACCACCACTCATATTTATAACTGCTCTGTGCTGTCTCTCAGGATTGTTCAAATCTGTCTGAGCAGTTGAAGTGGCTACTGAAAAAAGTCTGTGCAATCTCTGCCATCCAATCAAATGCTACCTAACTTGCCTTTTCATATTGTTAAATTATAAAACCCAGTTTTCTGCTAGTCAGAACACCAGGTTTGGATTCTGCTTATGAATAGAAATACTCAACAGGTTCCACCTCCAAAACATTATTGTGTCTCTTAACCCTGGCTATTTGATTAAGAAAATAAAATAATTTAACCAAGTTTAGACTTTTGCATAGGATCAGCCTTTGAGAAAAATCAGAATGGAGCTAGCCTCATTTTTCTCCGGGACGATTCTTTTAACCTAGAGAGCTTTCTTACCTGTCACTCTACACCAAGAAAAAGGAAACACTGAGATGAAATGCATTAAAAAAAAAAAAAAAGATCAAAGGGAAGACCAGGAAGGAAAGAGAGATTGAGAAAGAGCAAGATAGCAAGAAAAAAATTCTGAATGCAGCCCTGCTTCTGAGCCACTGACACCTTGATTTAATCATTCCTTTGACAACTATTGACTTTCCATCATTACTCTCATTCCCTGTCTCCCAGAGTTATAATAAGCAATAAAAGTAATGGAGGGTTTTGATGTACTAGACACATATGTACAGTGTAGCACGCACTCTACATCCTACTTCATTTGATTCTCTCAACAACTCTCTGAGATAGAAACTATTGCCCCATTTTAAAGACAGAGAAAACTGAGACACCAAGAGGTTGAGGAACTCACCTAAGACCCTTGACTCTCACACTGTAGTGCATCCCTCTTCCTGCTTTGTTCTCCAACTCTGACTACTGAATTGCCAGTATCTATGAACTGACTCTGTTTCTTTGGAATTTCGCTGAAACTGTGATTAGTTTTTTGGGGAAGTCATGAAATGCATTTATTCTAAGTGATATGTTACTTGGGAGTGGGAAATTACACCCTTTTTCATGATCTGTGTTTGATGACTTCACCTCACTTGACAGAACACCCCGGAAGGATCATGACCACCACTGGGGAAGCTGGAGCCAAAGGGAATTTGGATTTAGCTCATCTCATTGTGTTTTTACATAAAACGGGTTGCAGGGGTGCTGGATGAGAACACTCCCAACCCAGGGTAAAGTGACTCCAAAATGTCAACGTCCAAATCCAGATGACTCACTGCACATGCTTCCCGAGTGTTCACGGTGTCCGGTCTCCAAACTTCCCCTGAAGTTCAGGGATTTGAGAGATAATAACAGATTCCCTAAGGAGTTTGGGCATTGCTTGGAAAGGATGGGTTAATGACTCCCTCCAAGCATGAAAAACGTCACCACTTTTATTCCAGTCTGGGAAAATAACTTCAGCTCAGCTGTTGCATGCATGGTGCTAAGATGGTCAAAGGACACAAGAATGTCTCTTGGCCAGCATAGGCTCTGTCACCCTCAGCCTGAGATATCCCTTTTCCCTACCAGGGCATCCTGGAGAGGAGATCATGGATATTTAAAAGGCTACCCATCACCATTGTTGGAAGAATAAAACAAAGCAGGCACCTTTTTACCAGGGAGCCAGTTACTGTAGCTGCCTCTGTAGGATTTGTATCAGGGGAGAGGGGGCATTTACAAGGGAAATCATGCTACCCCTGCCATTTACAAATAAATCAAAGGCTTGCTTTACTGCCTTCCCCTGTAGCCCTGTAGGTTCTTGGTGTTTAGGAGGCATCCTGGACTGCCAGGACAAGGGCAATGGTTTGAGACCCAATACTGGTGCTACATATTTCACTCTGCCAACAACTGCTGTTTATCCTTGGCCTTGTCCTCTCCCTTAACTTCTACAATTGGCTGACCAACTTGGATTCCAGTTCCTCCCTATGGTCACCATCTCTTGTTTATATCACTATCATGGCTCCCTAACTGGTCTCCGTACCTCCATTCTGGTCCCTCCTCCCTACACCAGAGGGAATCATGGTAAATGCAACTATGACTATGTCTCTTCCTTGTTTAAAATCCTCAGCACAGTATACAAGGCCTCCCATAAGCTTTACCTAGATCTGCAGCCTCATCTCCCACCATTGCTGCTCTGATCTGTTTAGAGTTGCCCTACATACTCATGTGTCACAGGAATTCATATTTGATGAAAGGAAAAATTTGTAGCTATTTCAGCCACTGAAAGCTAATTGAACCCATTATTGGATGCACTCCAGCTCTCCTGCTCTGCAAAAATGGACAGTAATGTGGATTCAGAAGAAAATCAGAGTGAAGGCACAGATATCTACATCATCACCCTGGGACAACTAAAGAAATCCCAAGAAGAAGGGATATTACTGGACTAAAACAAATCAAACAAGATCATTAAGTATTATTAGTGCCTATACAGTGATTTGTTGTACATTTGGTCTCTAGTGCTATGATAACATCCAGTACAGAGCCACGCTCAGTGTACTGGGTTGTCTAGTGTCTCACCAAAATTTATGTCCTTCCTAGAATACCAGAACCTGACCTTATTTGGAGGTAGGTTCAAATGTAGTTAATGTAGTTCAGATGATGTCATACTGGAATAAGGTGGGCCCTTAGTCCAACATGACTGTTGCCCCCGCTCCCCCCAAAAGGCGGAAAAACTTACAAGGAGAATGCCATCTGATGACAGAGGCAGAGATTGGAATTATGTGTCTAAAAGGAAAAACAATACAAAACAAGGATTACTGGCAACCACCAGGACCTAAAAGAGACAAGGAAGTTTGCCCCCCTGGAGCCTCCAGGGAGAACACGGTCTTGCTGACATCTTATTTCAGACTCACAGCCTTCAGAACTGTGAGAGAATACCTTTCTGCTGTTTTAAACCAAGTAGTCTGTGGTAATTTGTTAAAGCAGTCCTAGGAAAGTAGTGCCTCACTTGTCTATTGGATAAGCAAATAAAATGAATCACATCTGGAAAATTACTTGAAGCCAAATAAAGTATTAACAAACTTAGGAATATGATACAAACCCATTTCTCCTGCACGATGACCCCATAACGAGGTCAGAGCTGACGTACAGCTGGAACCCTAAACACTAGTATTGCTGTAGATTGGCTCTAACACTTCACTGAGTAGAGAGCAAAACTAAGAACCCAGAGTTTCTTTTCAAAAATCCATAAATCCTTTTGGCAATCTGATGAAAAACAATGGGCTCAGTCTCCAAAACAAAAGCAAATAGGGTCATAGATGCCCAAGATTGCAGACAATTTCCTCCTGCCTCCCCAAACCCATTGCACCAAGATTAAGAACTTCTGAATTAGAAGACACAGGTAGAATATTTAGGATTTTCCACCAATTCTTTGGACACACTAAACACAGAAAAGGGTAACAGAGTTATTTCTCCTTTTTAAATGAGGTCTTATCAAACCATGGGGCCCCTGTCGTTTAGAATGGGCTTCCACGTCTCACCTAAGAATGGCAGTTGGCTCAGGAGAGCAACTTGACCTGGGAATGTAGAGACCGGACCTGCATCCAAATCCAGCTTTGCCATTTACTTCTTTTGTTCTTCCTCTCTTCTATTCAACCCAGTCCCAGTAAACATGTGGATGCTTTTAGGGTCAGAGGACAGGTTAATAAGATAATGTTGGTAAAGTACTTTGCCCCCAGGAAAAGGTTCCTATGTAAACATGAGATATTATTAGACATTATCAAACTTCAGCTCCGCCAGCAGTGACCCAGCCAGGGGTGAGCCTTCTTCCTTATCTACTGTTTGGCCAAATTGGGTTTTTTCTCCAAGGCAGAGTGTGGGAGGTCTCCTGTTGACTGGTGTTGGGGACTCTCTGATAAGTGGGCCCTATCACCTCCCTTTGAGCAGTACAAACAGATCATTTGATTACATTTGATTAAAGGCTCCCTTCTTTACCATCAATGAGCCTCAAATCTCTTTGTGCATACGTATTAAAGCACTAATCTTCAGGGAACTCTTTTCCTCTGTGTATAACATCAGTGTGCATTATTAAAAATGTATCAATAGAAAAATAAATTTTATTTCATATTTGGTGGTTGTAATTTTATTACCTCTTAGAAGCGATTACATAGAATTTCCCTCTTCTGCTGTTTTTGGCCAATTTGAAAAAAGAAGAAAAACACAGTGGTTTCAGGGACATTGGTTTTAGGACTCACTAAAAGTAACAAAAAGAAAAGTGTAATTTCTACAGTTACTAAATTGTAATCGAATTTAAATGTTTCAAATTTACATTTTTTTTTCTTCATCCCCTACCTACTGTCCCCCCCAAAAAAAAGGCAAAAAAAGGTTGGGGGTGGGCAGAGAACAGTTGCTTGAGTTCTATGGGAGTTTGTTTTTTAAAAAATTTCAAGGGAGCTTTTTTCATCATTAGGATTGACAAGGACATAGTGAACTGAGAGAGACCTAAAATGACAGCAGTAATTTTCATCAACATGAAGATGACACAGAATCTTAACTCAGACCCTTAAGAAATCCCACTACAAAGGAAAAAGAGTTCACCCACAATTACCCCTGCCCCGTTCACACATACTGAGGGTACCTGACATACAACATTAGCCAGTGCTCTCAGCATCTGGTCAAATTACATTTCATCAAATTTCATCAGTCATACTTTCCAACTAGAAGGGTGACTTTCCAAAGAGACTGCTAAATCCTAATCATGTAGAGTATAAGAATCTTCTCTTCCTTCCTTCCTTCCTTCCTTCCTTCCTTCCTTCCTTCCTTCCTTCCTCCCTCCCTCCCTCCCTCTCTCCTTTCTGTTATGTACCAGACACTGCTAAGTAAAGGTGAATGACACATTCTACTACCCATAAGATTGCATTTAAACCATTGGGATGGCAGATCTCACAACTTTTGGATGGATAGAGATGTACCTTGGGAAGAGAAAATTGTCTTTTCTGAATGAGAGAGACAGGGAGAGTGAGGAGCAAGAGGAAGATAATTGGTAAGAATGAGTGCCTCTTGGAAGGGCCTGTTTCAAACAAGTCTCAAAGGCATAGTTATGATCGCCTGCTAATATTCTCAGCATTTTACTTCCTCCCCTTTTCCTCCAGTGGATCAAGCATTTAACAGTTACCCAGAACCACCTTAGATGACCCCCCTCACCCAACCTATGATATATGACCTAGGTGTTTGTACCCAGGACACAGATATTTATATCTCAGGCTAAATTATGAAGGTGTGGAATTCTCCTAGCTCTTTTCCTCTCTGAACACTGAGTCCT
The DNA here is from genome assembly GCA_004024845.1 of Tonatia bakeri. NCBI lineage: Eukaryota > Metazoa > Chordata > Mammalia > Chiroptera > Phyllostomidae > Tonatia > Tonatia bakeri. Next base: position 6,854 of record PVIA01001558.1, on the reverse strand, counting down.
AGGAACATTCATACCTCATTTAAAAGCAAGAAGGTTGAATGAAAGAGACCCCCATTAGGTTTTAGAAAAATATACATTAAAGTTATTTAAATGCATATTTAACATTTACTAAAAATAACTCTGATTGCAGGAGAAAATTAATGAAAGCAGAGGAAAAGCTTCTAATCAGATTTATGCTATCTGATCATGTAATTAGACCTGGCTTTTAAGCCATCCTAACAAGTTTATTTGAAAAGGAAGAGAGATCGTTGTTTATTAGAATGGCAATAATTTGGGGTTTTTTAATTGACTCCTGGTGTGAATACGTTGATGCCTGCTGTTCTCTAAGAGGCAGCGTGGAAAGTTTCCAGGAAAAGTTCACATTCCAGGGGCAGCTTTGGAATCTACTTTCCATTGCAACCCAAGTCTGCCACTGGGGTTTGAGTTCCTCCCAACAAAATGCCAGCTTTCAAAGGCAGCCTCAACAGGCGGCAGACACTGCAGCAGTGCCAGGGGCTGGATAAGGGGCCCAGCTTTGGGTTCAGCCATCACGATAATGGAGGTCATTTCCGAAATCTTACCTTCACCATGTCCTAAAGCACCAAAAAGCACTAAAAAGCACTATGGTCACCAAAGGCTGTAATTTCAGAAGCCAGCAGGGAGGACTTGGAGACAGCATTAACATTCTGACATGAAGTCTGCCCAAAAAGAGCTGCAGTGAAAAGGGAGAAGAGAGTACTGAATCTTTCTCTTCCCAGTGCTCCCAAATGTCCAAAAGCAGTGTTGCCAGTTGCTTGATAAAAACGAGTACATTCTATAGGAATTTAATAAGGTACAAAATAAAAATAATCCACAACCCACTTAAAAGTAGAGACACATTTTCCAGTCCCTCACTACTCTAAGCTATCGATTAAAAATACCTAATTTTCTTTATAAGGAGTTTAGATAAGAAGGGAGATAGAGACTGGGAGTCCTGAAAGAGGAAGTGGGGATTTCAAAGCCTGGTTTGATCTTGAAGGCCTAACAGATGACCAATCCTTTACACATCTTTCTTCTGAGAACATCCAGCATGCACATAATGACCATGAACCTCACCATGTTGGTAGAACAGTCCTTCCCTGACACAGTCCCCCTGAACACAATTGATTGTTGTGAGGGTAGACATTTGACCTAAGCTGGAGTAAGTTGTGCTTTCCCCTGGGAATTGGAACTGGAATTGAAAAGGAGAAGCCAGCCTTTCCTTGGGTCCCAGGGCTGTAGGATGGAAGTCCAGGAGCCATTAGTGGCTATTCGATGGGCCTGAGAAATGAGAGGCAGCAATAACATCCTAGTGCTGTTTAGGTCCCTGATTCTGTTTGTTCCTGAGATGCAACTCAATATCGTCACAATGACAGTTAACAAATTTTGCTTAAAAACAAATAAACTCTGTTTAAAGGAATAATTAGCACAATAAGAAAAAATTAGTATGTCCTTATAATCATCCTTTAGGTCTGCTTTCTTTTCTCCTCTGGACTTTCCTACAGGCACTGCTTCCTGAGTAACTTATCTCTTTCCTGGAGACTATCCAATAGTGCTAACTTCTAAAACATAGTGGCAGTTGGGAAAGGAATGGGAAATAACAAAGCAAATGAAACAGTAGATGGGAAATCTATTGAGGACACCTACCTGGCACCTTGCCCACAAGGACTGGGTGTGTATATGGGTTCTCCAAGAAGCAGACACTAAGACAGGATTAGATATGCAAGAGACTTATTAGAAAAAACACCTGTAAGGGAAAATGAAGAGGGAGCCAGAACTATCAGACAAGGGGCAGGTCTGACCATGTGAAGGAGAGGGGGAGGAAAAAAGTTTAGACAGAAGTATCTTAGACTGTTGTGCAGTTCTGAAAACATTCAGCAAGCACGCGAAGGAGTACTTGAACCAAAGTCACCTACCAGAGGAGTCCCTTGTCTGCAGTGTCCCTTAAGAACAAGCCTACTTGCTTACTCTGGAAATCTTGACTTGGATACTCAGAGTTTATCTCATTTAACTATCTGCTTTATTCCCTTTCTTCTCAGACTCTTATTTGTACACATCTTAACATTTCTAAAATTGGGATGCTGCTTATAACTTATGTCAAAAGAAATTTGCCCTGCTGGCAGGAGAGTAATTTGAGACACAGTAGTTATTGTCTGCCCATGGGAGAACTTAGCGAGGCACATTTGTAATAAGTGAAGCAAATATTTATTGCTGAAGGCATGACTATACTTTCATGTTTTCTAGCAAAACAACAGCCAAGTACTTCAGAGAACACAGGAAGAGGATTGCCAGACTACACAATGGGTACTGTAGTTACATGCAATAAAAATTGACAGATATCTCAGGAGAAATAGCAGAATTTTTAAAGTTAAGGGAGGTTGGTGTGATCAACTCATTCATTGCAAAGTCATCCTCAGGAGCCCAATATGTTTCAGGACCACCTGGATGACTTTCAAGAGAAGCTGCTTACCTTCCAGAAAGAAGTAATTTAATTAAGGGAAGGATAAAATTATGAGCTTAACCAAACAGGAAACACAAATGAAACCCTGGTATCCCACAATATGACTAACAATTAGACCACCCAAGTTTACATTAGGTAAGAAGTTTGAAATCACCAGGCCAGATGATAAAAAACAGTGACTCCCGATAATGCTATTGCACCACTACCAACAGTCACAAATGAATCAGGAGCATCCCTCAGCTGAATTTGAAAGAGGTTTATTCTCAAACATTGGGTAAAGTACTGAAAAAGAGTATGTGGATAAATCTTATTTTTGTGTTATATTAATGATAGTGTTTCTTCCCTTAAACCCTGTATTAAACAATCTGTGTCATCTTAAAATATAGGGCACCTTACCCCTTACTGGGTAGCTCAGTTGGTTGGAGTATCATCCTATACACCAAAATGCTGTGGGTTCAATTCCCAGTCAGAGCACATCCTAGGTTGTGGGTTTAATCACCTGTCAGGGCACATACAAGAGGCAACCGACTGATGTTTCTCTCTCACATCAATGTTTCTCTCTCATTCCCTCTCTCTCCCTCTCCCTTCCTCTCTCTCTAAAATCAATAAACACATCCTCAGCTGAAAATTTACAAAAAATTTTTCAATATGGCATCTTAGATTTGAGGAACTAGGGTTTCTATAATAATAAGTTGTTAATAAAATATAATAAAATGGCTTTATGTTGATGCCAAAAGGATTTGTTAAGAATGGTTAAACCCAGCCCTGTAATGAGAATTCTGTGCAGTCTACAACATTGAGTTGGCAAAGCTCACAATGTGTATCACAATTCACTCTTCCTCACCTATGGATGACATAACTGAGCAGCCATGAAACTCTTTTTTCGCTAGGCCAGAACTCTGTAGAATTATTCTCAATCACGTGTTCTAAGCAGTCAATACCAATGGATTGAGTTTAGTACATAATAGGAAACCTATTTGCTTCACTACACTATGTTTTATATGGAATTATCTCCAAGGCATATACAAGTGGTTCTAACACCAGTCTCCTCTTTCTCTACTCTAAAAAATTAGTGAAAACTCATGATAGCATAGCTAAAAAACCATTTGGGGATCAGTTTGGAATCTTGCAGGTTCTCTAGAGCTGGTGTTCCATATTGCTTTAGGCCATCCCACCTTGTTACCAACCACAAAAATTTCTGGTTTTGTTTATGTATTTGTTTACATATGACCTTTGAGTGTCAAGCATCTTTCAACTGATATATGCAAAATATTTTATTCCTTAAAATATGCCCTACAAAGGCTTGCTATCTGTTCTGCTAACTAATGAAAATACCAGTGTGGTATTTTATAAAGTCTAACACCAAGGGTTCTATGTTTTTATTCTTTTGGTCTTTAATCAGGGTGCTGTCCTTTTTTGGGAAGATAAAAATTGCCTCCTGCTTAGAATCCAAGCTGGAAATGTGTCTCTCATTTTATAATATCTTTTTTTAAATATTTATTTATTTTTAGAGAGAGAGGAGAAAGGGAGAGGGGAGAGAAACATCAATGCATGGCCACCTCTTCCATGCCCCCCACAGGGACCTGGCCCACAACCCACACATGTGCCCAACCAGGAATCGAACCAGCAACCCTGTGGTTCCCAGGCTGGCACTCAGTCCACTGAGCCACACCAGCCAGGGCTCATTTCATAATATCTTTAAAGTTCCTATGTCACATCATCAAGGCTCCTCCAGGGAAAAGCAGCTCAGGGTATTACTATTTAATTACGCCAAGCCCAGTATCATATAGGCTCACTTATTTTCCCTTGCTAGGCTGTGAGCTTTCTGAGCATTATACTATTTACCCATTTCTCCTTATCATAGTATCTCTTATAAAAATATATCCATACAGAAAGTGCTCAGTATTTTTTTTCCTTTTTTGAATGAAAAAAAAAATTGAGACCCATCTCAAAAGGGCTCAAAGAGAAGAGAATGCTTCCACCTCACTAGACTACATCTCCATTCCTATCTATTGTAACTCACAGATCTGAGAAACAAGTAAGATAGTTTTGTTTCTATAAATATTACCTCCTTCTCATCTCCATTCCAAAGAAGCCCTGACCTTCAAGAAATTCCTCAACCTGAAAAATAACCATAGAGAGCCTCCATATGCTGCATCTGTTGCTCTCACTGCTGGCAAAACATTAGAATCACCTGGGGAGCTTCTCAAATTACCAGTGAACAGGCCCTACTTCAGAATAAATTAATCAGATTCTGTAGGTGTGGGGCCCAGGTACAACATTTCTTCTGGTCCTTAGTGACAACCCCATATGGTAGGTACTATTATCCCCATTTCCTAGATGAGGAAACTGAGGCTCAGAGATTAAGAATTTTCCAATTACACATCTCATAAGAAATAGAACAAAGCCAGAGGACAAGGTAGAAAAAAACTCCCCAACAGAGTAACAAAATGAAAAAAGACTCAGAAAGAACGAAGAGGGTTTAAGGGAGCTTCAGGACAACAAGAAATGTAATAATATTCATATCATAGGGATACTAAAAGGAGAAAAGAGGAGCAAGGGAAAGAATACCTGTTTGAAAAAATAATGACAGAAAACTTCTTAACTTGATGAGGGAAAAAGTCACATAAGTCCAGGAAGCACAGAGGGTCCCAATCAAGATGAACTCAAAGAGGCCCACTCCAAGACACATCATAATTAAAATGATAAATTTAAAGACAAAGAGAGAAACTTAAAGGCAGCAAGGGAGAAGCAGCTAGTAACATACAAGGGCGCTCTGATAAAGCAATCAGCAGATTTCTCAACAGAAACATTACAAGCCAGAAGGAAATGGCAAAAAATAATATTCCAAGTAATGAAAAGCAAAGGCCTGCACCCAAGACTACTCTGCCCAGCAAGGTTCTCATTTAAAATGGAAGGTGAAAATTAGGAATTTCCCAGACAAAAGAAGGCTAAAAGAATGCTTCTCCACCAAACAGGCAATGCAAGAGATGCTAAAGGGACTGCTTTAGGAAGATGAAAAAAAAGTCCTAGCTAGTGTAGCTCAGTGGATTGAGTGTGGGCTGTGAACCAGAGGGTTGCCAGTTCAATTCCCAGTCAGGGCACATGCCTGGGTTGCGGGCCAGGTCCCCATGTGACCCATGGGGGTTACATGCGAGGCAACCACACATTGGTGTTTTTCTCCCTCTCTTTGTACCCCTCTTCCCCTCTCTCTAAAAATAAATAAAATCTTTTTTAAAAAGATGAAGGAAAGGAGAGAAAGAGGAACTCAAGTACAAAAGGGGAAAAATGGCAATGAATAAGTACCTATCAATAATAACCTTAAATGTAGATGTATTAAATGCTCCAATCAAAAGACATAGGGTAGCTGAATGGATAAGAAAACATGATCCGCATATCATATTTTGCCTTATATAACATGAATCCATGTTTTTGGCCCAAACTTTCAAGAAAAAAAAATCTTTCATTTTAATTCAATTATTTATTTATTTATATTTAGAAACAAAATGAATTATCATATTTAAGGGTAATTGTCTTGCATACGGATATTGTATTGCTTTCTAGAGTTACACTCCTAACATGTAAGCATAAATAAAAGAATCTGAAACATTTACATAGATGCAGAATTAGTACCACCCATATATAATGCATACCCTTAGTTTCCCCTAAAAAAATTTGGGCGAAAAAGTATGCATTTTACATAGCAAAATATGGTATATCTTGTCTACAAGAGACCCACCTCACAACAAAAGATGTACACAGACTGAAAGTGAAAGGATGGAAAAAAAATATTCCAAGCAAATGGACATGAAAAAGATGCTGGGGTAGCAACACTTATATCAGAAAAAACAGATTCCAAAACAAAGTCCATAAAAGGACACAAAAAGGACACTGCATAATACTTAAGGGAATAATCCATCAAGAAGCTATAACCCTTATAAACATATATGCACCCAACATAGGATCATTGAAATATATAAGGAAAATCTTAGAGGAAATCAGGAAAGATATCGACAGCAACACACTCTTAGAACCCCACTGTCACACCCCACTGTCACCCCATTGTCAACACCCCACTGTCAACAATAGATAGACCTTCCAAGCAAAGAATCAACAAGGATATTGTGGCATTGAACAGCACTCTAGATCAAAGGGACTTAATTGATATATACAGAACTTTTCACCCCAAATAAGCAAAATATACATTATCTTCAAATGCACATGGAACATTTTCAAAGACAGACCACATGGTAGGACACAAAACAAGCTTCAACAAATTCAAGAAAACTGAAATCATGTCAATCATTTTCTTGGATCACAATGGCTTGAAACTAGAAACTAAACTCAAGGAAAAAACTCAAAAACATTCAGATTCATGAAGACTAAATTACATGCT